>RCUC01091823.1:0-13033 GCA_003697995.1 Taxidea taxus jeffersonii | reverse complement strand
GAACCCTGCTTCTCCCTCCCTCTCTGGGCACTGAGGGGAAACTCAGTGGAGACGCTTTCCCTCTCCGTGGTCCCAAGCATCCTATCACCGTCTTCCCCTCCTACTTCTGTAAGAGGTGAGAAAGGCAAGAACAACTCTATTTTGGATGGTTTTGCAGCGCTGCTAGTATATTTTGAAATCATTGTCTTTTGTTTCAGGCATGCTAATTAAAATAAAAAGGGAAGACGATGCACAGAAAATAAAGTGGACACAAAGCTTTTAACTTTATGTGGGAAACACAGATCTGTGTGCACGCTGGTGCACTGTCCGTTAGATAAGGACAGGATGGCTTTTCCCTTTTGCTGACCCAGATGGTCTTGATGGGTCTGGTAATGGGCCAGGTGGGAGAGAAAAGATGGGGAGAAAAGTATCTTAACTTTCCTTTTATCTCAGGCCTTCCCTGGTACATATGCGTGTGTGAGAGAGACAGACAGACTGCCAGGAGTGGTTGGCAGTGATGGGACTCTTGCAGTCTGAGATGGTCCTCGAATCTGCCTCCGCTCAGGGAAGTTGGGCTCAAAGGGTCTCGAGCTATGAAGAAGAATACAGAGAGAGGCCCAGGGACACTGTATCCTTCTGCTTTGACGACATTTGAAAAGCAGTTTTATTTTTAAAAAATTTTTCAAAAGATTTTATTTATTTATTTGACAGAGAAAGACACAGCGAGAGAGGGAACACAGGCAGGGGGAGTGGGAGAGGGAGAAACAGGCTTCGCACTGAGCAGGGAGCCTGATACAGGGCTCAATCCCAGGACCCTGAGATCATGACCTGAGCTGAAGGCAGACGCTTAACGACTGAGCCCCCAGACGTCCCTGAAATAGGGTTTTAAAGAAGGTTCTGTAGTTGAGGTTTCGCTTCAAGGCTAAGGCCAATTTATGCTTTTATTCCCCTCGAAATGGCCTGTTGGACTATTACTGGTTATTATTTTAGAGTCAGAGAGAAATTGAGAGCTGACATCAGCTGAAGACTTTGAATCGGATTTTGTGCTACAAGGAGCCACCTACTCTCCGATGCATTAGGTTAAGCCCCTAGAATTCTAGGCTGACAGGGGAGTACACATAGTGTTTCCCATCTTGTCCCCCCTAATCCAGATTTTCTCTGGAGTTTGCATGGGGAACAACATAGTCAGTTAGGTTCTAAACCTGCAAGGCCTCGAGAATATTGCCCTCCCAGGAGGTAGCCATCACCAGGGCTGCAAATTAGTGTGGGCCCCAAGGACCGTGCCCCAGCATTCACTGACATGGAGCCTAGAAGGATCTGCCTACAGGGGAATAAGGCATGTTATTCTTCCGAATAGTTTGAACCAGCAGACATGGGCTACCATCCGGAGCAAGGAGGGGGACAGACACAGAGGGGAAAAGATACACAGAAAGCCGTATCGCAATGAGAACATGACCAGTGCTGCCTCTGAGATTAACCAGAGAGCCATGGCTTCCAACTGGAGAGGGAGCGATCCCTAAGTAAAAGCAATGTAAGATGTTGACTGCTAAGGAAGGAGCTCCTAACTGCCATATGTGTACTCCGGGCTCAGCACAGCAGGCCTTTTTCAGAAGGGAGGAGTCACACCCACTGGGAGGCTCAGGAAGAGCTTCAGGGACAGCCGGTATTGGAGCTGGGCCTTGGGGCCCCAGATGATTGTCAGAAACAGAGATGAGGGGAAGGCCAGAGAGGAGTTTGCTTGCAGAAGGCAGGAATTTTGCAGCTGGGGCGGGCGTGGGGGGGTGGGGCAGTGCTGAGCACCATTCCAGGCAGAGGCAGTAGCAGGGGAAACTGGGGACAGACTGGGGACGGGATTGGTGTTGGGGAATGACAGCTAGCTCTGTTGTGTTGGAACTTAGGGTATAAGTTATCGTGAGTGGCCTGCTGGTGAGGGAGGCTGCATGTCAGGTCAGGGAATTTTATGGGGTACCCCAGAAATGGGCTGTGAAGACGTTTGCGCTATCTGAGCTGACCTGGGCGGTAGAAGTGTGGCTGGGGAAAAGGAATATACCATCAGCCTGGTGCAGACCTGGGTGTTGGTCCTGTTCTCGTGGTTGGGTGTGACAGTGACCTCAGAAGGACAGGGGTATAACAGAGATGGCGCTAGGTCCGGGGTGTCCAGACTATGCCCGGCTTGCCACGGTCCTCGGGTCAGGGCCGTGAGCTGTCCACTGTGAGCTGGCCTTTTAAAAAACAATAAGGGGCGCTTGGGTGGCTCAGTGGATTAAAGCCTCTGCCTTCGGCTCAGGTCATGATCTCAGGGTCCTGGGATCGAGCCCCGCATTGGGATCTCTGCTCAGCAGGGAGCCTGCTTCCCCCACCTCTCTCTGCCTGCCTCTCTGCCTACTTGTGATTTCTCTCTCTGTCAAATAAATAAATAAAATCTTTAAAAAAAATAAAAATAAAAAAAATAAAAAAACAATAAAAATAATAAAGAGAGGATTGCTTTGCAAAGCCCCCACACTTGCACCCATCAGGCTCCTACACGGTTTTCTTTGCCTACGTGTACAAAAGGTACACTTCGGGTTGCACGGGGCGTGCACCCGTGTCCAGCGCTGGCGTGAACAACGCAGCAATTAGCAGATTCATCTGTTCTTCTGCTTGTACTTGATTTTGAGAGTAAGATGTTAGTTTGTTCAACTCTCTGCTCTGTGCCTTGATCACAGTGTGAAAGTGTTGGCCAAGCTTAGCTTCCTGGTCAGAGGGTCAAGACCCATGGCTTTTAAACATGCTTATGTGAAACCCAAACATTTGTGACCACTGGTGATCTTGGAATCAAGGCTCAACTTATGAAACGAACACGTAATGATCTTATTTATCCAGAGTATAAATAGAGTTCATGCATTTAAAAATTTTTCTTCCTGATAAGGACTTTAGTCAGCATTTCTCCTTTCTCTGTCTCTCTGTTTTTCTCTTGTCTCTTCCTCCCTCTGTCTCTTTGTCTTCTCCTTTCGAAGGGGAGGGACTTGCTCCTGTGGCTGCTCCTGGAGGAGGCAGGGCCACCCCGTGGATTTCTTCCCTGGAGCACTTCCTGCTTCCCCTGTAGCATTGGCCGAGTGGGGATGCATGCCCAGGGAGGGCCTGGTGCGCTTGGACACTTCCTTGCCTCTTCCACAACCCCAGGGATGGGCTGTGAAGTCACATCTGCCCCTGACAGCCCAGCTGGGGACCAGAGCCAGCAGAGCAAGGCTGCCTGTGGATGAGACCTTCCAGGCCCTTCAGGGCAGCGGAGGGGCAGGGTTTATGCCGAGAATGACCCATTGGGTCTAAGCCACATGCTTTCATCATTTATACCTCTCTTGTTTGCCTTTTTTTTTTTTTAGATTTTATTTATTTATTGGACAGACAGAGATCACAAGTAGGCAGAGAGGCAGGCAGAGAGAGAGAGAGAGAGGAGGAAGCAGGCTCCCTGTGGAGCAGAGAGCCGGATGTGGGGCTCGATCCCAGGACCCTGGGATCATGACCTGGGCCGAAGGCAGAGAGGCTTTAACCCACGAGCAACACAGGCATCCCAATTGCCTTTTTTTTTTTTTTTTAAAGATTTTATTTATTTATTGAAGAGCGAGGAAGAGAGAGCCTGAGCAGGGTGAGGGGCAAAGGGAGAGGGACAAGTAGGCTCAGCCTGATGTGGGGCTCTGAGATTGTGACCTGAGCCGAAATCAAGAGTCAGACACTTGACTGACTGAGCTACCCAGGTGCCTCTCTTTTGTGATTTTTTTACCATATCGAGTACAACCTGCTTGTAGACTTTGTAAACTTCATGTTTTTTTTTTTAAAGGACGTATTTCTTTTACTTAAATATTATATTTAGCTTTGTTCTAAATAATATCTATGAAATCTCTGGTTTTGTGTGCTGGTTATTTTTTTCATAGTAGATATTGAAATGATTATATAAGTGTTAATTTTTTTTAAAGGAGTTTTTCTGTGTGTCACCTGAAATCATCTTACATCCGAGGGGTCCGTGGGTAAGCCTTTGGGAATCATTGTGTGGCCCTGTTTGGAATGTTTGTGTCCAGCCAGGTTCTTAGGACCTAGCTTAGGTTCCTCTGTGGAGCCATTGCCTCCCCCACTCCTAGGGAAGCCTCTTGCTCGTCTCTCCAACCCCCAGAGCAAGAGTCCCTCTGATCTCATGCCCTGCCCTCAAGATCTCCAATTGTCATTTAACTCTGGTCACATCTGACAATGCTGTGAGTGGGCATGCTTTCTGACTCTTCCCTTCCAGACTGCAAAATTTTTGAGAGTAGGCACCATGCTCTTCTGTGTCAGCCAAAGTACCTGATCACTTAAGCTGGATGGCTGCCTCTCAGTCTACCTGTCTGTCTGTCCCTCCATCCATCCATCCAGCTATCCATCCATCCATCCATCCATCCACCCACACATCCATCCATCCACCCACACATCCATCCATCCATCCATCCACCCACACATCCATCCATCCATCCATCCATCCATCCATCCATCCATCCATCATCTGTCTTCTATCCATCCATCTAGCCATCCATCATCTACCTATTTCCTGTCATCTGCCTATTCACCCCCAACCCTCCATTTCTATTTCTCCATCATCTGTGTCTATGAAGTTATCATCTGTCTGTGTATCTATGATCTAATCTACCACCTATTAATTCTCCTCCCTCCCTCCTTCCTTTTATCCTGCTTGATGAGTCAGGCACTGTCTTAGGCCCTGGGAATATGGCAGAAAACAAAACAAAGTCCTTGCTTTTGTGCTGCAGTCATTCTAGTTGGAAGAGGCAGGCAACAAATAAACAAAGAGAAGAAGAAACCAGAAAAGGATCTGTGGGGACACATGCCCTGCAGGGTATTAAAAGAGGGGTGAGGCAAAGAGGGCAAGCCTGGCTGAGACTGAGAGGTCACGGAAGGTTCTTCTGGGGAGGTGCCATGGAGTCTAACCTCTGAAGAGCAGGTCAGAGCCTATGAGGAGGGGGCAGCTCCTGGACAGGGGTCCAGCCTATGTCGAGGCTCAGAGGCAGGGGTGGGCTTAGAGGCTTTGAGGTGCAGAGAGGAAATTCAGAGGGAGGAAATTTTACTTCCAACTTTGACAAAGACGAGTTTTTCCATTTCTCACTTCCTAGGGGCAACAGCCCCTTTTCCACCTAAGAAAGTCTGACCCCTCACCTCCGAGAGCCATTATGTCAAATCCCTTGGGTGGGGGAAATTTGGGAATGGTGCCCTGTTATTCCCCTGCAGGGTTGGAGGGCAGAAGGGGAACAGCACGAGGAGGCTACCGCTTACATTCTAATATTTCATTTTAATCTTGAGTGCCAGGTTACTTTCCAAATGAAGTGTCTCAGGCAAGGCTCTAACTTACATGAAATAAAAGAGTTTAATGTTAATTAAATATCATCTGACTACTGAAGCCATATTTATTGATGGTCTAGAAGAACATCATCGAGGTAGATGGACTTGGAATGTGTCTCAGCTAGAAACGCAGCCTCCCGTCCTGGGACTCCTTTGCAATTCAGACTGGTGAGCCCCACACCAGGCACAGCCCTGGGACTTGTGGAGGCGGGAACCCAGAGTGGCCCATCTCCTTTCTCTGTTAGATGGACGGATCTGCACCTTTAATGTGTATTTGATTCAGGAGGTCTGGGGTGTTGCCCAGACTGCTCACTTCTAACCAGACCCCAGGAGATGCCCACAGGGCAGGACCAGCTGCATGGTGGATGGTGAGAGTCCAAAATAGGTCAGGGATAAGTAAACTCTGAAGCCGACTCCGACGCCGGCACTGCTGAGTATGGGGCGTGCTGGCCATGTGTGGAGTCTCCTGCTTTGCTGGTCTCACCTACCACCTCCACCTCTGTCCTCTACTTCTTCCTTCCTTTGTCCTAGTCCTTCCTACCACTCCCTCTGGTCCCGGCCTTGTGGCCTCTCCCCAGGCTAAGAATCATGGTTCCCCGTGGTGGGTCGTTGCCCACCATTTGCCCTGTCTCTGGGTGTGTGATCCTCATCGCTGGTCCCTTGCACCTCTGCCCCAGCCTCCTACTTCCATGCCTCCAAGATTGATAGATTCTCCTCGCCACGGCGGGGAGGAGGCTGGACTTCCTAATCCTCTGCAGAGAGGGCCTTGCATTGGGACAGAGCTGGCTTGGGCAGCCAGGAATTGGGGCCCGGAATGTGAAGTCATGGGCTTCCAGTTCACCCTCCAGCTGTCCTTTGGAGAAGCTCTCTTGGCCATGTTTTCCCTTTCCTCCGAATGGCACAGACCGGGTCTGCCAAACTCTAATGTTGCAGGGACAAGAGCGTCCCCGTCCACGGATGAGTTTGTGACTGCCCAGAGAATGAATGCGGGCCCTGCTGGTTGTCCACGGGAATGTGGGTCTGGTGCTGGTGGGTATTGGGATTTCTCAGGGGAAGTCAGAAATCTGAATTTCCCTGTGGAACTCCGTCAGTGTTTGCGAGTTGGTGACTCTTCAGTGATTCTCTCAAATCTCCCCGGGGGCCAAACCGAGCACATGTGTTGGTATTTGACAAGTAGACTTCGAGGTGGGGGCTCTGGTGCTCACTGGTTCTGGGAGGGGTGGCGATTCCATGGGTCTCGCTGGGGAGAAGCCATCGGGGGGTCCAAGGAGGGAGCTGGTTGAAGTGAAGGTGGTCAAATGGACAGAGTTGCGAGGACTCAGAATCCATTCTTGAAGAGTGGGCCCTGACATGGCTCTCAGGCCTCAGGAAAACTCATTCTTCCGTATCAGCTTGTCTGCGTTCACCTATAATTAGCGCCTGGAATTTCTAAATGAACTGCCTAATCAAGTAAATTTAGCAAACTTACTGTGAAGTGTTAGCATAGCGTCTCCCTCCAACTGTCCGCACAGACATCCGCACCACCTTGCCTGCCTTTGCTTTGTGCAGCCGAAGCTGCCGGCTTCCTTGTGCTCTCTGGCAGCCACGCGGACGTCCCATTTATGTGAGCTATAATGAGTTTATTAGTGTTGTAGTGCCTCGTTGCTATTAAGTTTTATCAGTTTCGACTTCAAGAGCACAAGGTTAAATTTTCAATAGAGTTTTCGCCCAGTTTAAGTGGGATTGTTAAAAATATGTCCAAATGGTGGAACCGAGTATTTTGCGTGAAGATGTTATTTCTGCCCACTAAAGGATTTTGATCTCTTTACTTATACATTTAACACTTTTCGGATGCTCACAACGGCAGCACAGGGCTCGTGTTTTATTTTTGCAAATGAAACACGAAGGCATTCGACGTGGAGAGTCCAACGGAAGCTGTATGGAATGGAGTCTGACCCACCGTGATGGTGCAGCCACCACAACCCCCCCGCCCTGGCCCCGGCCCATGCTGCTATCATGGTCCAGGCTGCAGCTGTGGCCGGTTGTGGCTTTGACCTGGTAAACAAACATTATGAAGGAAGGGGGAGAATTCACCACCAGTCACACAGGGATGGGATATGATAGCGTATTGTCTCCCAGTACCAGAAGATAAGCAGGTTTTCCTCTGAAAATATGCGTGAGCATAATTGATTATTATTTACCTGGATCCCCTCTGTTATTCTTGATCATTTTCTTTTCTTTTTTTTTGCTTTTTTAGAAGGTAACCAAATTCAATTCAGGAGTTTCCTCACTGGCTGTAATCAGAATAAAGTGCTTGCGCTTTTAGGTTAAGAGAAAAAAAAATACAAAGCAGTCATAGGCTGAGCTGCTATTATGGAAAGTTTATTATTATTGGTATATAAGCTAGCTGGGGGCTTAAGCACAGAGCAGTTGGATAATTTAGCTAGCTCCTGGATCCAATTAAAAAAAATCTATGTTGTGTCCACAGTGGGGGATGGCCATAGCTGAGGAAGCACTCTGTCGCAGATAGGGACACACCTGTGGCATTCTCTCGGTTATACGCAGTTTGGGACGCAGAATGCTCTAAATCCTCTCATTACCGCCTTATAGAAGACAGACACTTCAAGCAGTTCTCCATTTATCTGAGATTACCAGTTAAACTCGTTAAAAAGCAACTATGGCTTGTTCACTCAATTGGCTGTTGGGAAGATTTCGAGTTCTTGAGCGACAGTGTGGCTTTGATTAGTGGAGTGCTATGCATTTTAGGGGAGACCTTTTCTAACTTAATTTATGACTCTGGTTGAATGGCGTCTGGGCTGGGGTATTACGTATTTCCCCAACTATTGTACCTGATGTCAATAAAGGCACATTTAGGGAAATCTGAAATAAAACTCCAGGGTGTTTTCGTTCTTTGGGGAAGCAAAATGCACCATAAACATTTTGGGCTTGAGCCAACAGCTTTCCCTGACCGTGATTGCAAATTACTGTAGTATGTATAGATTGCTGGTGGAACACTATTTGAGGAAACCTGTATTTTATAGAATGTCACTTTTATGCACAATCCAGGCAAAAGGAAAAAAAAAAAAACTAATTTAGCCAGCAGACAGTATTCTTTTGAATGAGGATTCTGAAAAGAAATTTACCAAAAAAACAAAAACAAAAACAAAGAAAACAAAACAAAGCAAAACGAAAAACACCAGGCTCTAAATACGGGCTTTTTATTTAATCATTATTACATCAATCATCGATATCAATACTTAATAGCAACCTGATAATGTAGCCAGTAGGTGAAACAGCTATTAAAAAGTGTAAAAAAATGATTAATCAGGTGCGGGGGGGTATTAATGCTCTCCAATTGTTTAATGATAAGTACGTATTTTTGAAAGTGTTTGTTTTTAATAATCGACTGCAATATTAGTTTACAAAAATGTAATTGCTGCTTAATTTTGCATCTTCGTTTCTTTGTGCCGGGCACAAAGGTAGTATATTTCTGTAGTTATTGTTCACGGCGCTCCGTGTAAAAAATCACGTTCATTTCAAGAAGCTGTTATGGTATTGATTCTGGTAAAGACTTCCATTAACTGACCAATCTAAATCTCATAAGTGATGTCAGGATAGTTATGCATTTGCTTGGTTCAAGTATTCAGCCATTATGTTAGAATGCAGGCCGTGTCTGAATATGGCTGTTAAATTATTTCTAAATACCGAACCAGAACAGCTTAACAGTTCTGCAGTTTGAGACTGACACAAAAATGACAATCTGCCACCTCTTTGTTTTTTAAATATTAACGTTGTATTGGGATAGTATTTTTGGAGTAAAAACCTGTGGCACGAGAGGATAAGTGACATAAACAAAGGCAGCTGGGCTTCATGAAATAATGGAACAATAAGGCCCTTGCAGCCGCTCTCATCACTCCAGTATGTTAATTAGCATTCTGTTGTGGCCGCAACACTGAAAACATGTAATCTGTATTGGTGTACAGTACAGCTGTGAACACACATTCTTTTTTGTGAGTCCCTGGAGTTAGCCTTGCCATTGGCATATGCGTTTGGGCCAAAAGTCAAGCCATCGCCACTAAAATAGCACACTATAGCAGCAAAATGTCATTTGTCTTTTCTTATTTTTTTCTCCCCTCAATGCCACATGCTATCCAGTGATGTAATCCAGTATCACCGCATCTGTCTCCCTGCTCTGTGTTTGCAGGAGGGGATCTGGGGGGGGCAGGGATGGGGGGAGCCAGGAGACCAGCAAGCAGCCTGTAAAAGGCACATGGCCCCAAGAGGGTCAAATGAAAACCTCAGTTCTTCCTCTTTGCAGTATTTTTTTTAAATGCATAGAATCTTCAGCATCATGGGCCAGAATCTATTGCTCGTGTTTTCTTGGAGGGAGGCAGGGAGGGGCAGCTAATTCATAAGAAAAAGGAATCTCAGTGAACTTTCCCATTGTTTAGCACCTGTATTCTGCACGTGAGTCGTGGTCCTTCATGCATATAGTGTGCATTTGGGGGAAGGGTGTGTTCTTCCCATTTCAGAGCTGAAGATACTGAGGCTGAAGCAGGATCTGGAGGTGGCCTCTTTGACTCGTCATTTGAGGGACGGGGGTTAGCTAGCATCAGTGAGCAGAGGCAGCTCATGGCTGGGAGCTGGAGCTCCTGCCTTCGGAGGCAGGACTCAAAGGCCCCGGCTCTGTGACCTCACTGCGCACGCGTGGCTGGCCAGGAGCCGTCCCCGGAGGTGCCAGCTCACGGCCCTGGGTGCTTGCTGATGCCAGCTTTGGAGACAGGAGAAGAAGCTTCCGTTTTGTCGCCATAGGAGCTGGACTGAGTGGCCAAAAACTGCTTGAGTTTTTACCTGATGGACTTTGATTTGAAAAGCGAGAATGGTTCCATTTGGATTTCCCTGTTCGCAGAGTCATTTAGCTTACTTTGTGTGTGTATGTGCGGCCTCCCAGTGCAGGGCACTTGCACACACACATATATTCACACACGTGTGCACACACACGCTCACACGTGTGCCCCTGTTCACACAGAGCAGAGCCCTTTGCAAGATAATTTTGGCATCAAAAATTGCATTTTCCAGTCCTTTAAATGTGTTACACATTCAAATAAGGATCATCTAGTTGTTAAAACTTTTCCTACATTTCAGCTTGACTCTGTCCATCTCCCCCAACCCCGGTATCTGACTAGAACCAAGAGCAATTTTTATAAGGCAACCAAACCAAGCAAAAACAACCAGATCAGAAACAACTGGCCTGTCTCTAAAGTAACTTTCAGATTCTTTGGGCAAAGCTTCTTGTTGTCTTTCTGAAAAAGGAGAATGAATACTTCGCTTCAGATTTTTATTTTATTATTTATTTATTTTTTTAAAAGATTTTATTTATTTATTTCAGAGAGAGAGCATGAGAGGGGAGAAAGTCAGAGGGAGAAGCAGACTCCCCGCGGAGCTGGAAGCCCGAAGCGGGACTTGATCCTGGGACTCCAGGATCATGACCTGAGCTGAAGGCAGTCGCTTAACCAACTGAGCCACTCAGGCGCCCCCAGATTTTTATTTTAATCTGCCTCAAATCTGATTGAAAAATAAGTCCCCGCCCCCACCTCCCCAAAAAACACACAGCATCTGGGTCACCATGCTGATCCAATTTGGTTTTACTTTTGGACAGTGGAAGAATGAAATTGTTTAGCATTTGATGATGTGAGCAAGTGTCCACCTGGGAACAGACGAGGTTAAAGGTTAATAGCACTTTGCCTTTTTTTTTTTTTTTAATTCCAGCAAAACAGGACTCTTTTCCACTTGCCTGGTCCCTGTCCTGAGCCCCACACCCAGGCTCACGGTGTCTTTCCCCAGACTAGCCTGACTGAGGTAAAGCAGGGCTGACATTAAGATTTTGGGTCTGTTGTTTCTCTTTTCCTAGAAATTCACCCCCTCCTCTGGTTAATGGCTCTTTAAATATTGAAATGCCTGGAAAAACAAAACAAAACAAAATAAAATAAAATGCAGGCTGTCAAAGAGATAAGAACAACAACAACAAAAATGTTGGTATCTTTTAGAATTTGTCTTCCTAGTGGTAAAAGTATATAATTAATAGGAGAATTTTCCTCCAGATGTGGTTATACTATAATAGAGCCTTATAAATGCTACAGAAAGAAAAATTGCTTGGAACGAAGGCGTCCTCAATGAGAGCACACCTGGGTCTGACAAAGATTGCATTTAGGGACTGCTGTGCTATCACAACGCAGAGAAAGACCAAGTCTCTGGGAGCAGCTGGAGAGAAAGCCCCGGCAAATCTGCATGCAAATAGCAGCACATTGTTAACTTAATCAGATGCCGAGAGGAAAAGATGTGCCAGAACCGGGAGGATGATCTACACACGGAGGGAGAGCGGCCGGGCTGCCATGGGCGCAGGGCGAGGGTGGGCCCCCGAGCAAGGTGCAGCCAGGCCCGGCCCCAGCCCCAGCCCACCCACCGCCTGCCTGTTTGCCCCAGCCTGCAGTCAATTTATCACAGAATGCTTGATTTGCTCTTTGAAAAGATAGAAATGATGGAGTATATTTCAATGGGAAGGAAGCTTTTTTTCTTTCTTCTTTTTTTTTTTACCGTGATATAGGTATGGGCATTATTTCGCATGACTCTGTAACTCCAATTAAATAATATTTCTGCCTAAATATCCGGGTGCATTGAAGATAAGACATAGTGCCCCGGAGTGCATAAAGAAGGAGATTTTTTTTTTTTCATTTAAAAAGAAAAAAAAAAAAAAAGAACAGTAGCTCTCTATAGATTGAAGTGCTGGGTATAAATTGTACCTTTAGAAGAAGTGGGAGACACCTGTTATTTATATTTTATATTAATATTAATGGCATATATATATTTTCAATCTCCACCATCTTTTAGTCTAGCACCATAAAAAATAAAAAGTAATACTATTTAATCACCCACAGCTTAATAGTGCCTTAGTTGTTTACTGCCATCACACTAATTGCTCTGTACTAATGTGTTTTTCTGTGATATCCAGTAGTGCTAAGAGAACAGAGATCCATAACCAATTAAATATAGTGTTTTTTATGTTAAAAATATATCTGGTGAGGCTAGAAAGGGAACAGAAGCCGCCCTTAAGAAAGGCGCGTTGGCACACCATCTCAGCGCCCAGCAGAAGGTGCCCGCATTGCCTCTTTTGCGCAAAGACAAAGGGGGTAATTTTTTTGGCAAGAAAACAAACCCAAGGAAAACACAACAAACTGAATGTTTCCTAATTTTCCCCCTCCTGCAACTCCTCGGGCTGCGTCTGTCCTCTCTCTCTCGCAGTGAGGGAGAGTTTGATTTGGGAGGGCGGAGAGGGGGGCCTGGCCCCCCTGCGGGGCCCGCGCCCGCGGGAGGGAGCCCGAAGGTCGGCGGGGAGGAGCGGGGGCGCCCGCAGCCGGCAGAGCGCCCGTTCGCGCGGGCAGCCCTGGAACCCGGTTCGCCGAGGAGCCGCGGCGCGGCTTCCAGGAGGAGGGAAGCGCGGGGATCGGCGGTGCGGGCGCGGCCCTGGAAGGGAGGCGGTGCGGGCAGATGGGACGCGGCAGCGTTGGGGGTGATCACCGGAGACGGTGGCAGGAACAGGGACGCGGGACGCAGGCGCCGCCTAGGCCTGGGGTGCTTCCGTGCGCCACCACCGCGGTTCAGCCGCGGGAGCCACCGGCGCTGCCCGCCGCCTGTGTTGGTGGGCGGCGCGCCGGGGGGG
>RCUC01091821.1:0-10881 GCA_003697995.1 Taxidea taxus jeffersonii | reverse complement strand
TTTTTTTTTTAAGATTTTATTTATTTGTCAGAAAGAGAGAGAGAGCACACAAGCAGGCAGAGAGGCAGGCAGAGGCAGAGAGAGAAGCAGGCTCCCTGCTGAGCAAGGAGCCTGATGAGGGACTGGATCCCAGGATGCTGGGATCATGACCTGAGCTGAAGGCAGCGGCTTAACCCACCGAACCACCAGGCATCCCAAGGCATCTTTAACATCCTTTCCACTGTCTGGAAAACCAAAGCTCCATCTTCAGTATTTCCTTGAGTACAAGCATTTCTAATCAAATCTAGTCCTAGAAAGGGAGTAATTGCCTAAGAAATCTCTCTGTTGGTGGGTGTACAATGACATGGGGAGTCATAAAGAACTAGCAAGGTGCTGAGCCTGATAGGTGAATAAACCATGTCTGGCCTTGGGTTTGAGCTTTAGAGCAAATGAAGGAATGTTCACCAAGCCTCTCTGAGAAATGGGTGCAGACTTCAAAAAATTCAGCACGAACTATGGATTTGAACAAGATTGATACGAGAAAATTGACCAGTATAATAAAAATGTAACTGCTTGGCTATAAAGAAGGAATTTGACTCCACTTCTTTGTCTTAATTATAAATCTTCCAGGAAAACAGCATTGCCTCTGAACTTAAGTGGTCTAGCATATTAAAAACAATGCCTTCCGCCTCTGTGAGATAGTTTGGAGAACGAAGCACCATGAACCCAGCCATTGCTGGGTGTTTGACATTTGCCAAGCCCTCTGCCAGTGAAATTCAGACACTTTCAGCCAAAAAGCAAAAGAAGGTGAAAAACTCTGGAAAATGATTAAGCAAAGTAGTAATGACTCAATGCCCAAGTCACAAGAACTGGAACACAGCAAGCCTGGGGCTCTTGGGTGACTCAGTCGGTTAAGCATCCGACTCTTGATTTGGGCTCTGGTCTGATCCCAGGGTTGTGAGATCAAGCCTCGTGTGGAGCTCCACGCTCAGCGTGGAGTCTGCTTGAGTTTCTCTCTCCCTCTCCCTCCCTCCCTCTCTTCTCTCTCTTCTCAAGTCTAGTGGGGGATACCTTTAAAAGCAAGGGATGTGCAGCCTTTGGGGAATCCCAAACCAGTTGTACATTTTGTCTAAGAACAGCGGGTTGTCATCAGAAGTGTTAGTATTCCTCAGAAAGATAATAAATATGAAACCTTGGTAACATTTATGTAACATATGTAACATTGTATGTAACATATGTAAGATTGCTAAAGCTGATTTTCCATCATTAAGATATTTACAATGACACAAAGTTAAAAATCTGTTCAGGCTCTGAGACACAGCTCAGAGCCTGGGCTGTGGTCCCACGTGCTCAACTCAAAACCCCCTGAGAGCAGGCACCATGTCTTACCCAACCTCTAGTCTCTGATGCTGGTCTAACGAGTGTATATAACTTTAAAGTTCTTTCAAAGATGACCCACGAAAGTAGAATTTAGAAACTCATTCACCAAATGTTGTACTTGCTGTTTTTTAACACAGCCCACAGTCTTCTTTTTTGGTGTTCCCTCTCACACAGATCTCGGTTCAATCTAGCCCAAGGGGAACACCTAAGCAGCTTTTAAAATTCATTATCTTGGTCTAATTAAGGATCCGTCAGTGTGGAGTTTTCTACAAAGAATCTTTTTTTGCACACTAGAGAAACACAGGCACATGTGAGAAGTCAACAAAGAATACAGACAGTGTTCATAGAAAGCTTAGGGTAATATATAATTTTTCCTTTTGGTCAAGAGGCAAATGTATTCAGACAGGATTTCCGTAGCCCAGGCTCTCTGCTCCAGCAGGCCACCAGTGACATGAAAAATCCCTCGATAAAGTTTAGTGTGATGGTAGGCCAGAGACCAAACATATTTCCTTCTTCTTTTCCCCGATCCTATTTAACATAAGATTTTGAGCATTTGCTCTTCCTCCAGGAAAGGTTCCTACTGTCCCTGCTTGGTGCCTTGTTCCCCTGCCTGCTCGATGGCAGCTGGCACAAGGTCCTAAACCTCTGTTCTCATGCAGGCTGGCTATTTTCTCAGCCATTTGCTTTTCTGGAATGTCCTCCCTGACTCAGCCCCAACACCGAGATTGCTGTTATCAGTGCTCAAATACCAGTCACTCCCCTATGAAGTAAGATGAGATACCCCGGCAGTCCCAGCGAGGCAGGGAAATGCTGGCATCTCATTAGTTTTCAGGCTTAGAATTTCACTGTCAAGCTCCCTATCTGTGGGGCCCTCCCAGATAAACAGTAGATGGGGGCTCCAAGCACATTCCTTTTGCACTCACTAATTCCAGGAGAGCACTCGGCTGCCCAATACCAGTGAACCGCCTGAAGCCCGCTCACTCAGGCAGTCCCTCTGGTCTCCTGGTAGTAATTAAGAAAATGCTCTCTCTGTCCTCTAGGCTGTGATGCTATGGGCAAATCCACAGCCTTGCCAGTTAACATCCAGGGCTGGGCATGTTGCCCTTATGAGAAACGTTAGGGACAATTCAAGTCATTTCACAATAGGCTATACACTGGAGATTCCCATGCACAGGGTTCCTACTGCTGGAATTTCTGGTCTGGGGCAAAACATGCACTTATGCTTTTTGGAAGTTTCAGATGATTTTTTTTGAAAGGTCAATAAAATTAAAAAGTTAAAATCTCCCATCTCACCTAACTAGGCTTTAAACACTTTGCCATAACATTGTCAGTATTCCATATGGGTTTTTCCCCTCTTGTTAAATCCTGTTCTGGTCTTAGAATGCTTTCCCAGTAACAACAACTGAAAAATCAGTTTTTAAATTGGTCTTACACCTTGACTCTCTCCTTTCCAAAGGTGCCTGTGGACAAGGGTAGACATAAATATAGAATGGAGGTAGATAATAGCCCACAATGTCTGCTTTTCTCTTTGGAGCCTTCCTAGCCTCTTAGATTACGATTTGTTTCTGAAATCCATCCATGCTATTGTGCTCATGGGCAATCTCCTCCATCTTTGATCAATTTGTTCTTGCCCCATCACTATAGACATTCTGTTCCTGAGCTCTCATCCCTTCTCTGCTGGGACTTTTCCTCACACTGAGCACCTCCACTTGAATTTCCTTCCAGCTTCTCAGGCTTAACAGGTCAAAAATGATCTCACCACCTTTGCCTCCCCACCCAAACTCCTTCCCCTCTTGACTTCTGTCTTTCTGTTCATGGCACATATATTCTCTTAGGGCCTCCTGCCCCAGCTCTAAAACCTTAGAATTCTCCTGGACTTAACCTTTCCCTCACTAGTTCACCTCTAATTGCTGCCACATGGCTTTTTGTTCTAGGTCCTACATGTCCCTCTCCTTTTGTCTTTCTATAAATTCATAGTCTCCACTCTAGCTAGGGAACCATTTGTTGACTCCCTCCTGTCCTATTCTAAGTGCTTTCTGGCAGCTCTCTCCACTGCCTGGCTCTTATTCCCCTCCATTGTACTTGCTAGGGGCACAGTTCTCTTCATGATGCCTGCCATTGATCTTGTCCTTCCTCTGCTCAGATGCATTTGGTGCCTCCCTATTCTCTATGGCAAAAAAGTCCAAAGTTTCATTTATGACAAATGTGACCCTCTGTAGTATTTTTTCCCAATCTGCTCAGCACTTTATTTTTTATACCAGTAAGCCATTTAACCTACCCTTTTGTCAGTCCAAAAGAATTCTAAGTAAAGACACACAATAGACTCCCAGGTCTGAACTTTACTTAGCCAAATTTATGCCAACAAAAACCCTCTTTCCCTCTCTGCTGTTGTAATTTAACCTATTCCTCAATGCCCAAATGCCATGATGAAAGATAATCTCTCAGATGAAAGATAATTTCTCCATCCTCTATTTTCTATTTTCAGTAACACATAGTAGGAGCCGCTTCTTTATGCTGTAGTAATTTATTTGCACAATTAATCACATCTACCACATCGTCAACTTGAGTGTAAAGACTTTTTTTGTATATTCCCACAGTAGCCAGTATAATTCCATGAACTTAGCAGAAGATATTATCTGAGATGAACAAATGTATCCCTTGAACTTGAAAATCTCCTTACACACAAAGGGCATTCTGCCTGGCCCATAAAACCTCAATATTTAAATAAAGTAGTATTTTTGGCAATATGTGCTTCTGTCTTTTTTTTTCCCTCAAATATGATATAGTATATGGATGGGATAAGGAGATAAGCTTAGGAAACATTCCTTTAGCAATTCTTTTTTTTTAAAGATTTTAGTTATTTATTTGACAGACAGAGATCACAAGTAGGCAAAGAGACAGGCAGAGAGAGAGAGAGGAAGAAGCAGGCTCCTCGCCAAGCAGAGAGCCCGATGCGGGGCTCGATCCCAGGATCCTGGGATCATGACCGGAGCCTTAACCCACTGAGCCTTAACCCACTGAGCCACCCAGGCGCCCCTCCTTTAGCAATTCTTTTTTTTTTTTTTCCTTTAGCAATTCTTAATGAAAGAAGTATCTAACTCCTAATCTTAACTATTAAATGTTATGTTTCATTCTACTCTGTGGAAGTAAGAATAACGGCCCCCCAAATGTGTCCCAACCGTAATCCCCAAACCTGTGAACATATCAAGTGAAAGTCAAAAGGGACTTAGCAGATGTGATTAAGGTTACTCATCAAATGACCTTAAAATAAGGAGATTATCCTGAATTATCAGCCAGACAGTCAGTCAATGAGATATGAAGCAAGAAGAGGCACAGTAGATTCAAAGTGTGAGGAGGACTCAACCCACCATACTGTCTTTGAAGAAGAAGGAAAGGGGTTACAAGCCAGGGAATGCCCAGCCTCTGGAAACTGGGCGTGGACCTCAGCTGACCTGCTGGTTATAGATCCCTAGTCCTGCAATCACAGGAATTCAACTCTGCCAATGACCTGAATGAGCAAGGAAACCGATTCTTCCCTGGAGCCTCCAGAAAGGAATACAGTCCTGGTAACACCTAGTTTTAGCACTATGAGATCTATATCATCAGACTTCTGATTTATGAAACTATGAGATAAATACATGGGTGTTCTTTTGAACAACAAAGTTTGTGGTAATGTGTTCAGATAATAATAGAAAACTAATATACTCTCCAAATAGCTATTCAGATATACTGGACCTATACTGGTTTGAACTGGCTAGAATCAATTGAGTGTGCTTACTTATTGAATTAGAAGCCTAAAGGCATGCTTTGGTATCTTTAGTATGGTATTGCTCCCAAGCACTGGTATGTCCATTCATTCCTTTATTCACTCTTTCTATAAGCATTTCCCCAATACCCATTGTCTACAGTCACCCTAACTTTTCTTGGAGTTTGTAAGTATTCTTGATTCTGTTTCATCACTGGCACCTGAAACATGGCAAGCACTTGATAAATATTTAATAAACAAGTCTTAAGGATGACTTTGTCATTTCAACTCTCTCATATCTCTTTAAGATGTGAGTGGTGATTTATCTAACTTACAGAGTGGCCTCAAAGACATCTGCCTAAGGAATTTTTAGAAAATAGGTTACTATTTTTAATTCTCCTCCTCCCCTTTCCCCTCCTCCTCCATCTCCTCCTCTGCTGGGCACCTGGGTGGCTCAGTTGGTAAAGCATCTGACTCTTGATTTCAGCTTAGGTCATGATCTCAGGATCATGAGATGGAGCCTCACTTTGGGCCCTGTGCTCAGAGAGGAATCTGCTTGAGATTCTCTCTCCCCTCCCTTGTGTTTTCTCATGCATGCTTTCTCTCTCTAAAATAAATAAATAAGCAAACAAACAAATAAATAAATAAAATCTTTTTAAAAAAGTCATATGCTCTACAGACCAAGCCAGGGAGGCACCATGAAAACAGGTCATCATTAACACCAAAACATTATTTCTAAAATCTAAACCCTGATCCTTTTGTGGGGGACACTTATGTGTCTGTCTTTGCAATTTTTTCTAGGGTCTCATTCCACACCATCACTTTCCTTAAGAACTGCTATTATCTGGTTACTGTCTTTGCTCAGAATTCTCAAATAGCTCTTCACCACCTTTAGGCTCGAATCGAAAATTCCTCAATCTGGCACGCAAAGTCTCACAATATGCGTATCCAAAGACTCTTCTCTCCCAGAACTTCTCAGCCTGACCCACACTCCCACCCCCAATGCACTCTCCACTCAGTGAAGGCTGCACACTGACCCTAAGAATGCCACTTTCAGCCTTGACAAAAGCCTTTGATCCTGTGCTACCAGGTCTGAAGTGTCACCATTCTTGCCCTTTCAGCCCTTGCATCTTTCCTCCCGGGGCCTTTCCTAAATACACCAACTCCAGATAACTCCCCACTCCCAAGCGTTGCTCTTCATCTTATGATAGTCACCTGGTTCCAGGTCTTGATCCACACTTTGGTCACATTTGTTGGTATCTCTTCCCAGAGGATCACAGAGAAAAGTATTGATGACTTATGATTTTTAATATCGGCATCCCACCCCCCAACCTGGCAATAGTGCTGGGTAAAGAATAAATAACTAAAAATTACTTACATAGACAGTACTTACCATGCTGTGCTATACCAATGCTCAGTTAAAGCTCAATCCTATCAGGTACATCAATTTTTATGTCCATTTTACAGATAAAGAAACTGAGGCACAGTCACTATTGAGTTGTTGTGGGAATTACGAAGCTATGGCAGCAGTGTCTGAAATGCAAAATAATTGGAATCTTGTAAAATGATGGAGGATTGCAAAATTCATGGTCTGGAGGTCTGAGTTTTGTTTTATTGTTACGTAACGGAAAGTAATATATCTGTAACAAATAACTGGGAGTCAGGAAGACTATGTAACTTACTTCTTTTAACAATAAAGTGAAGTTGAATACATAACCAATTGCACAAATCCCAAATACTCAAGTGGATTTGGGATTATATCCGTTACACTAAGCTCCCCATCTAAGGCTAACAGGGACTGAATCTCAGTTATGTTTGGCAGAAATGTAACATTTTGTAATCTTTCTCTATTTCATTGTAATCTACATCTTACTTCCTGGGTCCTCTGTCCCGTGGAGTTAGGTGGAGGTTTTTTTTGTATTTGTTCACTGGTGGCAGTGGTGGTGGTGATGTCTACTTCATTTCAAAAAACCACTGCAAAGCCTTAAGGAAAGCCCCCATGGACACTGAAGTTCAGGAAAAAAAAAAAAAAACAAACAAACAAAAAACTGAGCCCACTCCAAAGCTAAGCCTTTTCATGCAGGGACTCCCAGAAGCTGCACTCAAGTTGTGCTAATACCAGTGAGTCTTCCAAGTGCACGCCTAAAGCAACCACAGCCCACAGCAGTTAAAGAACGAGCACAAAATATACAAAACCCAGCTTCTGGCCCCTTGAACAACGTCTCCATTGTTGCCATCAACCAGGTGATAATTCTCAGCTCAGAACTCTTCATCAGTTATCTTGCACTTTTTAATGATTTATTCACACTGTGATTAATTTATAAGCTCCTTCTAGCTCATCAGAGGATAACAAAAATAGTCTGTCTGAGAAGCAGTTTAAGTAAAGGTCAAGGAAATCTTTAGAAATTTAGCTTACTGAATCAAAGCAGCTGTACCAGCTTTTCCAATCAAGATGTCAGAAGTGTTATCTGTGGGCCCCAGCCCCTCCCAGACATTTTCTATTCTTATCTCTGGTGCCATTCGCCATCGGGAGAAGCACAGGACCCGGTGTCAATTCTACGGCAGCAGAATGTTGTTTTCAGGGAAAGATAAACAAAAACCTATTCCTCCCATCTGGGGATACTCGAATCTCCCTATTTTCTGTGTGAGAAGTGAGGCAGAAAGATCCTGTAGTTCCTCTGAGATGTCATGAATGTTTTACAGGGATTGGCAGACCTCCTCTCTGAAACGCAGTATGCCAGGGTCAGTGGCAATTTGCTGCTCTCCCTCTTTCCTGGCATCCAACTAACTCAACCAGCAGTCATGCAAGGACATATTGATCTTTCTACAGCTTGCTGGACAATGAATGGTGGTATAAAGATAAAAGGGCTCATCAGCTTGCCAAGATAGAATATTCCACCAACCCTCAAGAATTCCGGAAGAGGGAGAAGAAGGAAGAACAAATTGTCAACTAATGGGAACTCGTGGATATAAAAAACATAGCAAACCCTCTTCTTTTGTACCGAGAGATGGCTTCGCTTTGGAGACAGATTTTGTATTCTGCCACCCATAAGAACTACACGATTTGGATATTGTGGCATCTTGGCCAACGCACTGGGTGGAGAGTCCTTGAGGTCGAGAGTCACAAATTGGCCAGCCCAAATTCATCTGTTATGTGGCTTTGGGCACTAATTCTGTTGCTTTCGGTATCTCCTTTGGGATGGAGTCCCCTCGTGAAAACAGACAAAATACACGTTAGAGCAAATGTCGCTCTCAGTCTTCACATCAACCACCCAGTCTATTTCCAAAATAGATCCCAGAACTTGGAGTATTCTCAGAATATTTCCTTCAGTGGTGTGAAAAGTGTGGCAAAGAGGAGCACACAATCAAAAGACCGGCCTTGGTAATCGCATGCAATGAGGGAGAGGATGGAAAAGGCTGGAAGAGGTTTGTGATATAAAAGCCCACATTGTCAGCAGAACATATTGAGACATATTTTCTGCCTGAAACAATAACAATCATAAATGAACTATTGTTAACACAAAAATACCAAATACTGGTAAGAGCTGTCATTTTGGTTTTCTTTAGACATGATAAATTACATTTGCAAATTAGTGCCTGATCTGAGATGACATGGAACAAATGGTAATATTTACATTCTGCACATTATCCTTGTCAGATTAAGCTGCAGTTGGCCAGTGTGGATGTAAAGAGGCCTCTGGAGGCTTGTCTGCTAAACCAGCATGTAAATTGTCTCTAAACCATCCACACGTCTACATTTATTATCTCCTCAAACCAGGAACAGCCGTCCCATTTACATGTCAGTTTTGCCAAGTTAGGGTAACTTTACCAGGGGAAGAAACTAGGGAAGAGAAATGCCTCCAAGAAAAGTACTCTAAAGTAGGTTACAGCCCACAAAACACGTTTTGTAATATGTTGTCAAAGACTTTCTATTTCTTTAGCAGTTTATGAGGGAAGGGGAGAAGAGGAAGGAAGTAGCCTCAAAGTGTTCAGTACTCATCGAAGTGGATCATGCGTTATCTCATGTGATTCTCCTGAATTAACCTCTCCTATAGGCATCACTATACCCATTTTACAGATGTGGACATTGAAGCCCAAAGACACTGAGTAATTTGCTAGTCTAATTGGTGAAGACAGAGTTACTATTTGAATCAGGGATAACAGACCCCCCCAGATATTTGTACTGTGTCACTCTGACACTGGCCTTAATTAGAAATATCTGAATTGGATAGCAGGTCTTGGGTTTTCTAGAGCATAGCCTAACAAAGAGAGCATCAGGAATTGCCCTACCCTGTAGAAATGTAGCTCAAGGAGAAGGTATGGGGAATCGCTGCTAAGCTTCCTCAAAGGATGCAAAGCTCACAACCAATTCCAGCCTGACTCCCTCCACTGTCATCATAAAAAGGGCAAGTAAGGTTCAGAAGGTTCCTGGGAAGGTGGCTTAGTTTAACTTTATATTGTCCCTGTCTTTAAAATTAAGCCTCATGGACATGAAATGCAAGATGACATGAGAAAAATAAGTTGCCTTTCTTGGTCCCAAAATTTGTGGAGGAAAGAGGAAGTGGGTGACAAAAAAAAAAAAAAAAAAAAAAAATCTGTGCAGTCCCTGCTCATTCCAGAGAAATAAAACCTTATGATTCCATTGGCTATTCTAGAATCATTTTCTAAAATAAATGCAATTCTAGAATCATTTTCTAAAATGAAGCTGTTAATTAGTGGATCTCATTATGATCTTGAATTAAACCAAGCAATTGGAAAAAGGCATTTTGAGACATTTCATGAAATTTAATTGTGGATCAGGAACTAGACAGTATCAAATTATTGTTACTAAAGGTGATAATGACACTGTAGTTAGGAAGGAAAATGCCCATTTTTTAAGAGATATACTCATCATAAGAAAGGAAGAAACAACACTGGAATTTGTTTTAAAATTCTTTAGCAAAAAAACCAAAACAAAATAAAACAGTCAAAAGAAACAGAAGTGGAAAAATCTTGACACATCCTGAATTTGCGTAATGGGGCTAAAAGGGTTTATTATATAATTCTCATACATATGTGTGTGTGTTTATAATGGCTCATAATTTTTTTAAATAAAGCCTCTTGGAATACAGATCTGATTCATTCAAAACATATTTTAAAAGCAGTATGTTTGAAAATGTGTTTGAATCTTTGGCTTCACCAACTTTACTCAAGCAGAGTAATTAGTGGGCAGTCCTGGGAAAGCCTGCAGCAAGATTCTGCAGTCTGTCAATATCTTCTGCTTATTCCCTAACAAGAAACCTTAGAGAAGTTGCTATGACGACATGAGGAAGGAAGTGCTAAAATTGCCAGTGTTAATAAGACATGTTTAACTCGCTGTTCAGCGAAAGAGGTCTGTAAAGTACAGAAGAGAATGACATTACTATAAATCATACTTTAGTGTCTAGCCTTGCTGAAGGGAGCTACTGCTTCACAAGATGCCTTCCATTAGTCCCATTTTCAATCAAAGCCAGGACACTAGCCCACTTTGCTTACAGAGAGACTTTCACATGCTTCAGAGGGATCACAGAAGGTACCTGGGGACGAGGACATGTGGGCTAAGAAATGGACTCTCTCGAACAAAAGTCACACTTGCTGTCCCACTGATGCATCCGCGTTGCCCAGAGAGCCATGCACATCTGGTTCCACTGAGACTGGTGGGTGCAGCCTGCTCTCCAAGGACAGGGCCAAGCAGCCTCAGAAATTGACACATCATGTCTTCAAAATGTTGGAAGATTTCTTTCTTTTTGGGGGGGGGG
>RCUC01091820.1:0-11383 GCA_003697995.1 Taxidea taxus jeffersonii | reverse complement strand
GCCCAGGACTGAGGCCTCTTCATCCTCCTGTGCTCAGGAAGAGAATGAAATCGCTCCAGCTTATGAATCTCCTCAGAAATGTTTCTCCAGGGGTGCCTGGGTGGCTCAGTGGGTTAAAGCCTCTGCCTTCGGCTCAGGTCAGGATCCCAGGGTCCTGGGATTGAGTCCACGTGGGGCTCTCTGCTCAGCAGGAGGCCTGCTTCCTCCTCTCTCTCTGCCTGCCTCTCTGCCTACTTGTGATCTCTATCTGTCAAATAAATAAATAAAATCTTTAGAAAAAAAAAAAAAAGAAATGTTTCTCCAACCACAGGAGAGTTCTCACAACTCTCAGGCTTGACCCATGACGTCCCAGGGTGTTTTGCTGCCAAGCATAGACTGTGATTCGTAGAGTGGCCATTCAGGGTCCCTTCCGGTCGTCCTGTCCCTCTCCTGACTAAAGATTTGCCTCAGCATCTTTTGGTGGAAACTTTCTGGGCTAGATGCGGGCCAGATGGTGAAGGCTGAAGTCCTGTCGCCCCTGCTGACAGGCTGAGTCCTTGGGCAAGTCCCTCAGTCTGAATTTGTTTCTTCACCTGTAAGATGGGGGTGATGACAATGGTGGTGATATTTGTTCTGTCCACCCACAGAGCTCTTAAGGTGCTCAAACAGGAAAATGGCTGTGAGAGCCAAAAGTCCCCTTGAAAGCTGAATGGAAGTGTGAGTTACTGTGTTTGGTGCTCACCTTTGACAAAAGGCGTGATTCCTCCTTCCACCAACGCAGCCAGGCACGCTCCACTCAGGGAGTAAACAGGCATTTCTCCAGGACTGGGAGCTCGCTCCGTTCACAGCAGCTGTCTGTGGATCTGCTTCATCTCCGAACGGGCAGGTGTGTTTAGCTGAAGGTCTGCAGAAGGGCATGGGGATAGTTCCCCTTGGTCTCTCAGGGCCTTTTCCCTTCAGCCTCTAGTTGGTCTTGGGCCCCATTTTATCAATCTTTGCCCTCACTTTTTCTCTTCACAGGAGATATGGAGAGACAGAGTCACCATGTCTCCTCATTTGTGGCTGGTGGGCCAGGCCTCGAGGCAGGTGGGGGGATACCACCGCATTGTGAGCTGGCATGGACAGGAACCAGTTCCTGGAAGGAGTTAAATGCTGTAGGACAGAGCCCAGGACATGCCAGTCATTTTATAAATACTTACTCTTTATTCCCCTCTTCCTCCTCCTTACTACTACTACTACTACTATGAGAGCATAGAGGATTGGCCTGGTTTTGCAAATGTGTTTCCTTTGACTTCTCCAACCTTCCTCAACTCCACACTGTGGCTTATTTCATTGTCCCTGGAAGACTTTAGGGTTGCAGGTCTTCCAAAGCAGGCGATAAACCCTGCTCTGTCTTGTGGGAGCTCCTAGCCCATTGGAAGCCCAGCTATGGAGGCCAGAGCATTAGACACTGGGCTTGCAGAGGCGCGAGGCCCCTCAGGTCCTGGCTCATCGGACAGGGCTCTCCCCAGGGCTGAAACTCACAGGAGGGCTCAGCTGCAGGAACCTACTGGTGTGCTCTCAGCCACCAACTTCGCTCATAGAGAGGAAGTTCTGCAGCTGCCTGGACAGGCAGGTCCCGAAGGTAGTGGCGACATTGGGCAGGGTGCGGAGAATCCTTCTGAGATGGCCTCAGGTACTCCTGTCTTCCCACCCTTTGCAGCTGGAGAAGCTGCGGCTCGCCCCAACCTGGCTCCTCATTCCAACGTCAGGCCTCCAGACACTGAGGAAGCACTGTGCATGCTGATTCAGGCTCTGAGCTGCCCACGGCTTAGAGCCCATTTGTCCACTGGCGCCTTCTTCCTTCCAAGGACACCATCCTCTTTAACAAAAGAGAACCCCAAATACTCATTACATTCATTTTACATAAATCCCCAGTCATGGCACAGGGGCCGAGAATCCCCTTTGGTCCTTGCCCTTGACTCTGACTTTGCTGATTCGCATTATGTAAGTGCTGGGTGGAAATGGGAAGGAGTTTGTCTAGCCCAGAGGCCTCTCCAGATGCCTCTGTTCTAAAGAATCTCTTCTGTTTGTTCATAGTGGAGCTTTGGTGACATTTTTTCATGTTTCTTGCATCTTGCTAACGGCACAGTCCCCTCCTTGAAGATAGGAACAGCATCTCACATCCTGCATGATCCTTGCACTTATTACTGAAGGAAGATTCCATTATCCAGGGCAGTAATTAATCCAACTGTCCTTTCTAGAGCACCTGCGATGTGTGACTAGGCCCTAGGGAATATAAATGTAAGCAGATGTCAGTGCAAAGTGAGGCCATAGAGTGGAGAAAGTGTGCTAGCTTATTTCGTAGAGTTTGGTATGAGCCAGAGTGTTAGGGTTGAGAGAAGGCAGGTAGGAAAGGATGAAAGGGGAGAGATGGTGGCTGAAGACAAAGGGGGGGGGGTCCCTGGGGACAGGTGCACAACGTGAGATTGGGAGGATCCCAGATGGAAGGAATGTGATCCAGAGCATGGGCACGGGCAGATGAATTGGTTCTGGAAAGAAGAGGGTCCCCCCTTCAGTTGACTAATGGAAGGAAAGAAGAGGGCGCTGCATTCGGACATGGATGTGGAGGGGAAAGGTGTTTACCACTAATTTCCTTGGGTTTTCACTGTTAAGTGAATCAAAAAGGAGACTTGGGTCCCCACATGAAGGAGCTTATGCTGCTAAGGATCCATGGCTGGGGTGACTTTTCTGTAACACAGAAACGGCTGTGTGGCCTGATGGGGGAAGACCCCGGAAAAGGGAAGCTAAAGAAAAGCAAAGCTGGGAAACAGTTATCCCAAGGGTCATCTTTCCCTCGCTCCCCTGCCCTCACCCCAAGTACCAGGATCCTGAGGCCCCCAGGGGGCACCCCACTGAACCGGCCTTCCCCAAATTCCCAAGTACCCCTGGCCCAACCTCCCCTCTTCCCTCAGAAGGCCCCTTGCTGGTGACCTATCTGTCAACTAAGTGCTGCTTTGTTTCGGCTGGTGCTGCTGGCTTTGGGTGCTTTTCTCCCAGATAACAGCGTGATATTCTTGGGGGGCAGGGAGGTCCCAGTAGCTTTTAGTTCACACAGACTTTACACCAGCTCTGGATCAATACTCCAAATTGTTAATTCTCAGAGATCATTCAACAAAGTATCAATTTACCATATGGCCAACTTGTCAAATTTACCAAAATAACCAGTTTCCCAAAGCTTGTTTCAAGGCATACTCAATGTATGAATATATTCATGCATATATTTGTCTCAAATATAGTCAGTGAATATAAATATATGCCTCATGCATAGTCAATGATTCTGAAGATGTCCAACAAAGAGGAATATATTTTTCTGGTGAATGTGGTTAATAAATATGTATTTATTATGGGCTGGATTGTGCCCCTCTGAAATTCATATGTTGAAGTCCTAACCCCCAGTACCTCTGAAGGTACTGTTTGGAGATGGAGTGTTTAAAGAGGTAATTAAGTTAAAATGAGGTCATTAAAGTAGATCCTAACCTCATATAACTGGTGTCTTTATAAGAAGAGATTAGGATGCTGACGAGCACAGAAGGAAGACGATATGAAGACATAGAGAGAAGACGGCCATCTACAGCCAAGGACAGAGGCCTCGGAAGAAACCAAGCCTGCCAGCACCCTTATCTTGTGTAGCCTCCACAATTGTGAGAATATACATTTCTGTTGTTTGAGCCCCCAGCCTGTGGTACTTTATTATGATGGTCCTAGCATGCTAGCACAATAATGTCATGGCTATATTTTAAAATATAAGATATATTTCATCAGTATTTTAAGGAGTGATTTGTTAAAAGGTTTGAGTTTTAGAGTACTTTAGTCCCCTCAAATATATTCAAGAAGAAGATATTCATTTAACATTTTAAAAGTCTTAACATAAATCTGTTCAAATTCATTGATTCTTTTCAGGAAGAATATTTCTTCGAACAAGATTTTGATAGATGTGGCAGATCGGTCATTGATTTACAGCCAGTCTGGCTGCTGTCCCGATTCCACACGTGATCAGGCTGTCCTCTCTGCAGAAGGGCTGGCAGTGTGGGACGTGAAGGGGGGTCTACACAGAAACTCTCCTTGCACTCCATGCTAGCTGCCTTCCCAAATGGGATTCCCCAAATTCTCACAACAGACTTAGGAGCTAGACCAGTATCCCATGGTACTTACCAGAATATCAGAATTCAAAGCAGTTAGTTAAATAACTCCCCCTGGTCACAGAGCTAATCATTAGGGAGAACATTCCCTAGTTCTGATAGATCTAGACAAGTTAAGTCCCAGCTCCACTATGTCCCAGCTGTGTGACCTAAGACAACTGGATTAACTTCTCTATACCTCAGTTTCTTCATTTATAAAATGGGAACAATACTGCTCCCCACCGAATGGGGTTGTTGAGTGGAATTAAATGAAATAATGTCTGTGCTTGGCACAGAGCCTCGCATGTATGAAGTCTGATGTTAGCTGTTGCTATCAACTTAGGAAATATGATAAGTAAGTATAACATCAGACATTATACAGCAGTGTTTCAAAGTGCTTTCAGTTTTTGAGATGTGGAAATTGAGGCTGAGAGAAGTTGAGGAGCTCAGTTGGAGCCCTCCAGTCTTCTGTTCTGATTGGTGAAGCCCACCCACATTAGTGTTAATTTAATTAACATTAATATTAATTAATTTAAATGTTAATCTCTTCTGACAACACCATCCCAGAAGCATCCAGAATGGTGTTTGACCAAGCATCTGGGCACTGTGGCCCAGCCAAGTTGACAAATAACAGACTCACCATCACAACGTCTTTGCCCAGCTCCATCAAGAATTTTCCAAGAGCTTTCGCTTGTCACTGAACTTCACCCCTAGTCCCCTGGTGCCCTGGCAAAGGGAGGAAGGGCTGTGGGAGAAGGCTGAGTCTTGAGTCCTACTCACTCCATCTTTTCTCCTTCAGAAGAAAAATGCTGGAATGTAACAATGTACTTTATGTATCAGATTGGTAGGGTGGTAGGTGAGCATTTTTTTTTCCCTTTAGTCATTCGGTTTAATACGGTTGTAATGTTTTCATTATATATTCACTACAAGCTTGCATACAACCGAATGAACCAGAGGGAAAATGTGTTCATAATCTTCTCTTTAATTATGGCACTTGTTTAAGGTTTGCTTAAATGTTGTTCTTTTTTTAAAAAATCCATTTTATTGAGGTAGAACTGCTGACTTCAAAACTAGATTTTTATAGCACTCTGTATCTTTGTTGAAATTCAAAGCTATAGTCTGCACAAACTGAAATCTCCCCACCTTGTGTGTCAGAGGAAGGACACACCTTGGGAGACTGGCCTAAAGTGCAGGGGCAAAAATCACCCTTTTAAGCATTAAAACTATAAAACGGAAATCATAAGGCAACAGTTGTGTGGCAGTATTTAGATTATTATCATTAATAGGTAAGCTTGCTAAGTTCAGTAAGTAGAAATTCTCCTCGAGTAAACAATAATACAAAGAATAATAATACAATAATACAAAGAATAATACAACTGGAGGAATATTCGGCTGGCCAGATAGCTAAAGCGTGCCAAAGGAAGGACTCTAATAAAAACTAAACCCTTATATTTCATCGCCTCATGTCGCAGGAAAGCCAGATCTCATCCTTCTCATTGAGACCGAGAGAAGTTCCAAGTTATATGACTGCCAAGTGGTAGGGAACCAATGACACCCACATGGTCTTTTACATTACAATCCAACCAGCATCTTTGTCCGTTGCCTGGGACTCAGAGCTTGGGTGCTAGAGTGCAGGGGAGAGTGGGGGAGAACGTTGGACAAAAAGTAAATTAAGGCCATTGTTACTCATCTGCCTACCTCAAAGGAAGATAGTTCAAAAATCCACAATGCCTATTTTGAGTTAGAGCCTTCTCATCATCTAAATGGGCAGGGCTGCCCAGAACTGGTAAAGGCAGAAGAAAAAAAGAGATTGAGCACTTTAACACAATTTACAGATTACTACTTTTCTCACCAACAAAAAAAAATCTCCCAAACCTTGAGGAATCGAAGTGGAGAAGGGGGAAGGAAGGAGCAGCGCTGGTGACAGGTTTTCTCTCTGAGAGGAGGGAGTCACACCATCAGAGCTGTGAAAATGAATCATGTCTCTTCTATCAAGGCTTTGCACAGATTTTCTGGAAAACCTGTCATTGAGGATACAATAGAGAGGACTGTCCTTTTTGGTAGCTTAACATTTTCTGAAGGAAACAGTAAATCAATTTGGGGACTAAATTGCAAATTAAGATAAAAATTAAGGTATGTAATGTGACTTTTGTGGGCTACATTTCCCTTTTCAGGGGGTCAGCAAAGCCAGCCTCGCTGAAGGAGAAATGTCAGATTTGGTTGCCAACAGTGTAAGGGATGATGGTTGTGGTCCCATCTTTCATGCTAGAAGTGGCCCTTTTCAGAAAAGCACTAAAGACTGTCATCCATACAGCAGCTCTCAGGTTATGGGACAATCCCATGTGCATCATTATAGTTAAGCTTCCCTAAAATGGATTTCTGATCCCTGTCTTCTCAATGAGATAGTTTAAGGCCACAGCCAAGGGCACACATTAACTCAAAGCCTACGCTCCCTCAGCACAAGGTAGACAGACCCACTCAGTCTGTGGAAGAGGCGCAGAGTGGCTGGTGTGATTTCTTATTGGCTCCTTGTTAAGAAGGAGACCAACTGGGGTGCCTGGGTGGCTCAGTGGGTTAAGTGTCTGTCTTTAGCTGGGGCCAGGGTCCGGGGAGTCAGGTCCAGCTTCCTGCTCAGTAGGGAGCCTGCTTCTCCCTCTCTCTTTACCTCTTCCCCACCCCCCACTGCATGTATTCTCTGTGTCTCTTTCTCTCAGATTAATGAATAAAAGCTTTAAAAGGAAAAAAAGCGGGGGGAGACCATTTTGCCTGGGACTGGAGGGTTTTCCAGGACCTGGGAGACTCCTGGGCAAATTGAGACAACTGGTCACCTTACTTACTCTGTTATCAGACTCCTAGGAGATTCCTCAGGAGTCAGTCACACTGAGCAGTAAAAGTTTTAGGACAACAGTTCCATATGCATGGGATTTGCATAGAATTTACTTCTACTCAAACAATATTTGCAAGCATTTAAAAATTTAACATCTTGCTATTCTGAGATTGTCATTTTGACTACTTTTCCTTCCCCGTTTCTTTGTTGTTGTTGTTGTTGTTGTTGTTGTCTCAAATCCCCAAGGGGTGGATGTGGAGGAAGGATAGAAAAAGGAAAAAATAATTAGTAAAGACAGACATTTGCTCCCATATTTAAAATGTGGTCTTGGTTGCAGTATATGGAGGACTGATCTGTAGTAGTAATTCGAAAACTTGAATATTGGGGGGCAGGGTAGGCAGCCCCTAAGATGGCCCCCAGTGATTCCTGCGTCTTGGTATTCATGCTCTTCTGAAATTGCCTTCCTTTGAGTGTGGTCTAGATTGGAATTTGTCTTGGGGAAGCCCCTGCCTCCCAGATCCCTAGCTCTGGGGAAAGTCAGAGACCCATGTGGTGAGGAGCTGATGTTTCCAGCTAATACCCAGCAAAGACCCAAAGCCTGGTGAAGGCCATGCAAAGGAGCCTACAAGTGATTCCCCAGCTCCAGTGGAGTCTTGAGATGATCACCGCCTGAACCAACACCTGACCACAGCATCACGAGAGACCCTGAGCCAGAATCATAGAGCTAAGTCCATCCCTATTCTTGACCCACATGAACTCTGAGCTAATAAATGTTGGTTGTTTTCAGCCTCTGTGTTGGAGGTCAATTTACCCAGAAGTAGTACACGTACAAATACTAATACAAATGTGCATCAGAATCACCTAAATAACAAGTGGATAAAATGTGGATTTCTGGGACCCACCCATGGAGATTTTATTGGTAGATGTGCCCCGAAGTCCTTCCTTTCCATCAGCAATCCTGGGAGAATCAGAACTGAGCAAATTTTTGCTTAAGAGCACATCTCAAGAATAAATACTCCCTGGAAAGGTCTAGAGAGAGAGATCATAAGGGAGGTATGGCTGCTGGATAAAATACAGGACACATAGTTATATTTGAATTTCACATAAATAACAAGATGTTTTCACATAAGTTTTCCCCGTGTAGTATTTGGGACATATTTATATGGAAACATTATTTGTTATCTGAAATTCAAATTTAACTGGGTATCCTATGTTTCTATGCTCAAAGCTATCCAGAGGTAAGGCCCCATCATAAGTGAAGGCCCAATGGAAGCAAAGTGGTGCCTTCCTTTGGCAAATGGCAGGATTTTAGTCCCTGAGGGGCTGGTGAAGAGGGCTGTAGTCTGGGGACCCATGGTCTGTCTCCTTAGAGGGTTTAGGGGAGCTGCTCAGGAAGCCCTCCCTCACAGCCTGCCCCAACCCTGGGGGGTGGAGCTGGAGGCCCAAGACAGGGGCACAGGGGTGGTGGCTGGCCCCTTGGTGGCTGAGCAGTGGGAGTGAGGAAGCCCAGTGTGCCCAGCCCTGGGGAGAGGCTGGCCCCTCCTGTGTGAATGCTATTGCCTGGTGGGCGCCCCCCCCCCACAGTGCTGGGAATTTACTCCTTTGGGTGCTGTGTTATCAGCCTTTTCCAGAGCAGTGAATGAATGTCAGGCTTCTCCCACATCCCTCCAGGAACTCAGTGGAATGCAGCTGCTCATAATAACTGTGTGCATTTCTTATTCTGAGTATGTCTGAGTCTCTGATGAGTTCTATTTATTGCAGCTCTCCGCCCTGGAAAAGAGGAGGATGGTTCCAGAGACATTCCTTAATGACTGAGGTTTTAAGAACTCTGGCTTTTAATTCTTTTGTATGAGCTTTCTTGTCACAGGGCACTGTCTTCATTTTGATGTGTTTATTTTCAGCTATGAAATGTCTTCAAAGAGATAGAGAATGAATGAGAATATGAATGAGTGTGAGCCTGTGTGTGTGAGCGTGTGTGTGTGTGTGAGAGAGAGAGAGAGAGAGACAGACAGACAGAGAGAGATTGGCTGGCAGACTGAAGTGCTCAAAGCAGGGCTGGAAGATAAAGGCTCCGAACATATGCAGCGGCAGGAGCAGGAAAGTCAAAGACTCAACTATGGGCATTGAAACCAGACACAGAAGGTGAGGTCTCATCCCTGGTGCTCTGGCCCAGCCCTGCCCTGAAGTCTGAAGCAAGCCAGTCCACAGGAGGGGACCTCAGCTGCCTCTCTCTCCTGAGTGCAACCGTGCAGAGCTCGGAATTTTTGTGAGGCAGGGAGGAGGTTGGGGATCAAATGTGCAGAATCTCTGTCTGCTGAGGACGCTCTTGAGGGCCTGAGAACTCCTTGGATGCTGCTTCTTAATACCAGCATGGCTGAAACAAAACCAACTGGAGGGGCCCCTGGGTGGCTGTCGGTTAAGCGTCTGCCTTCTGCTCAGGTCATAATCCCAGGGTCCTCGCACTGAGTCCCACATCAGGCTCCTTGCTCAGTGGGGAGCCTGCTTCTCCCTTCGCCTGATGCTCCCCCTGCTTGTGCTCTCTTTCTCTCTCTCTCTGACAAATAAATAAAATCTTTTTTTAAAAATTGGAATAGTAGAAAATGCAAGGATGCTACTGCCATTTCACGCCAAGAACCTCAGGGGAATCGCACAGCTCAGATCCAGGACCTCACCACACCCCTGGCTCCCTCAGAGGGCCCAAGATGGTATGGAGCCGGAAAGGGGCTGGAATCCTGAGTTCCCACTTTGGCCTTCACCTTGGCCTCTCTGGGTAGCTGAAAAAATGAAAAGCTGCCCCAGAGGTCATCATGAGCATCAAGCGCAGTGATGTACATGAGGCACTTAGCACTCAGGAAAGGGGAGCTGTTAGTGTTCCACTGTGTGTGTGCAGTTAGGTGTGTGGTGGTGATGTTGGGGTCCGCTGGTAGTGTTTCCATGTAGTTTAAACAAAAAGCCCAGCTGAGACAGGGTTCATATCTACTTAGAGTCTTTTGGACTGGAAAGAACTCCAGTCCATCAAAGGCAGCCCCTGTTTTGGAGATGATGAGAGTCGGAGGCAGACAGGTGAGGGCTTGTTCAGGATCCCACAGCTCTCTCACTCCCTGGAATCACCTATCCTGCCTGCACCAGGAGGAAGCCGCTGGGTGTGGAGCCCAGAACCTCCCTCGAGGCAGTTGCTCCCACAGCAGCCCCAGAGCTCTGATGGGTCCATTCAGAAACCACTGTCACTGCTGCCACCACCACTGTGAGTACTTAAACTTCTTGCAAATGAATGAATGAAAGCGCCACACTCTCACCTCCCGAGAGAAGAACTAATAAGCACCAATGCAAGTCTGGGTTTGAAATGAATGACTCTGGAATTCTGAAGTGATTTTGAGACAAAACGAATAGTATACAGTAATTTGCATCGCACTAGACAGCCTTGCTTAGGAAAAACTGCTCTGTTGAATGTAGGAGACAAAGATCAGGTCTGTTATTTTAATTCATGGCCTTGGCCTCGGGGAGCTTGGAGAGGGGAGAGGCAGGGAGGGGTTTGAAGCTTTTAATGCTTCCTGGGCAGAAATAGGACTTTGTCTGAAACAGACTAGCTTTTAAGGATGGAGCATTGCTGGAGTACTTGGTATGTGTTTTACTTGTATTTACATGTTTAATCTTCATGATGGTCTTGGGAGATAGGTGCTATAATGATCCCATTTTAAGAATGAGAAAACTAAGACCAAAGAGTAACTTATTCAAGATCAAATAGCTAGTAAATGGCATCACTGGGACTGAATCTTAGAATCTGGCTACAGAGTCTTGCTCTTGCTGACTATGCTGTGCAACCTTGAGAGAGCCAAGGTACCCAGTTTAAGAAACTGGGAACTAATGAGACATTCCTTATGAACATATCCTTTTCATCATGTGACTGTTCCAAGGTTATGTGCATGGGGCTGAATCTCATGGTCCCTAATGCCCTAGTCTAGCTTCCCCTACCATACTGCTGGTCTGGAAATTCCCTGGAAACATAGGTGGGATCTTCAGTATTCACTTCAGTATTCAGAGGGTGAGCAGGGGAGATGGGCAGGAGAAGAGGGAAAGAGAGTCTTAAACAGACTGCACAGAGCCCAATGCAGGGCTTGATCCCACCACCCTGAGATCACGACCTGAGCCAAAACCAAGAGTCGGAAGCTTAACCAACTGCACCCCCCTGGGGCCCTTCTATTACTCTTTTTATATGCAAAGGGACATTTGCCCACCACACATGCTGCACACACTGCCTATCCCTCTGCTCCTTTATGTTTTCATTTAACTTGTCCTGTAGCATGTTCTGTATTCGGTACTATCATGTAAAGATTTACCTCCTTCTTTCTCATGACTTCATAGAGTTTTGTTGTCTGGATGTATCAGAATTTATTGAACTATCATCTTTTTTTTTTTT
>RCUC01091810.1:0-27043 GCA_003697995.1 Taxidea taxus jeffersonii | reverse complement strand
CTAGCCAGAGGTCGACGTCATTTTCCAATGAAATAAATAGCAAGAACGTTGGGGATCTTGTTTGGTGACCAAAACCACTGCAGGAAAGCCAAGCAGAATCTCATTTGGTAAGGAAATCTCTGCAGATCCAAAGACTCTGTTTCGAATCTCAAGCATGGACTTGGAAGCTCTTATGACACTGGTTTAGCCGTGGTCTCATGTTATACATATTAGGAATGGCAAATTTAGGACTTGGAAAGTCATTATCTGAAATGTGGCTTATTTCTTAATGGTACGACTTCCTGAAAATTCTTTCTTGTTGGCTGATCTTAACGAGGATTTCTCAGCAGATTTGAGCTAGAGTTTTGTCTAAGTGTTCTTACACCTGAATTTTTCATGAGTGTGTTTGGAGTTCTTTGTCTTAATCAACAGTCCTGAAAGCCCCGTAGTCACTGGTTTTAAGACCGGTGAAAAAAGATCAATGTAGGAGCCTGAAAAAGAACCTCACCTTTTTACTCAAGGAATTTGTGGTTTGCTGTTGCCCAGCAAGGCAGTATTTGAGTGTTCTCTTGATCTTTTTTGAGGTTCTGACAGAAAGACACTTCCAGCATTTGCATGCATAGCTCTTTCTAAGATTGTCACATTTGCGGATGTGCACCAGGTTTATGAGATAAGCTTAACATACCTGGTACTAATGCAAATCCCATGTAGATTGTATCTGAGCCTCGTGCCTTTTAAAGGTTGTAGACAATAGAACTACTACTTAAACGGTAGGGAATTTAGGAAACTGAGACAACAATGGCTGACCTATGATGACATTTCCCCTGCTCAGATATGGATGTCACAAAATGACTTATTCCCTTAACATTAAACTCAGCCCCTTTAAAGGATCACCGCCCTTGGCCTAGGTGTCTACACTTCCTCTTAGGCAACTGGCTTTCATTTAGATGCTCTGAGCTAGAAATGAGAAACCCCTTTACGAGACCAGTGCTCTAACCCCTGAGCTATGGAGCCGAAATGAGAAACCCCTTTAAAAGAAAGGAATGGTCCATCTGGGCCCAGAGCTGTTGACTGGCCTCTGGGGCAGGCTGTCTATGCTTGGGATCTACTATTTTAAGAAGGATCGTAAACATTTAGATAACAATTTTTGAAACTCAATTTGTTCCCCCCCAAAAAGGAAGGAAGGAAATAGAAGAAGGAAAAAAGCAGAGGGTGGGAATCGGAGTGCTGCTTTAGGACAGCAATCATAGTGAAAATATGTCTGGGCCCATGTCGTCGGTCCATGTCTTGGTTTTGCATCGGAGGTGGGGGAGGGGTTGGGATTCTGTCCTAAGGATCACGATTGTGTCTTTATGACCAAGACAAATAAAATAATTGGTACTCATGGTGCTCAGGTAAAACCATATTTCCCTGCAGCATATCTTGTAGGCTCTTTCTCCAAAGCCAAGCTAAGTGTAGCCACTGCAGCGGTGGTAAGCTGCATTCCCGTTGCTCTTTTAACGAAAGTGGAGATTATTTCGCTCTCCGTTTCCTAAGTGACTGCTATCTATGAGCCAGGTTTACTCAGGCATTGTCCTCCGCTCTGCTCTCTACATGGTGCAGACGTCTCCATGCAGGCAGAGAAGGTAGACTCTGACCCCGTCTGTCTTCTGGTGGAAAACCTAGGCAGAGACTTCCCTGCGCCACCCCAAGCCTGCAGACCCCAAGACTGCCCTTGCCACTGACTGGTGTTTGCAATGTATGTGAAGCTCTTCATTCTCTAGTTTTCAATAACTCTGCTCTTTGCTTCCCATTCTGAATGTCTGTACCTCGAGAGTAGACCTGAGAAGAATCACGGCTGGCTTCCTGGGCATGGCGGTGGCAGTCCTGCTCTGTGGCTGCATCGTGGCAACGGTCAGTTTCTTCTGGGAGGAAAGCTTGACCCAACACGTGGCCGGACTCCTTTTCCTCATGACAGGTACGCTGAACACCTCAGAACCCTCTCTGGGCAGAAGGGAAGGCTGCTCTTCATGTGGCCAGCTTTGCTCTGCTAATTTTGCTTGCACCTGTGAGAAAAGCAGCCAGGGGTCATCTGGCTTTGGTGGGTGATAGAGAATGTAAAGAAAACAATAGTGTTCCTAATACAGACCTGGTTTCTGCAGCCCGGCCCTAGCCCTGGCCTGAACTTTTGGGGAGCATGGGCCATTATTTATCAGGAGCATGCCCTGAGAGAGAGTGATCCTCAAAACCACCCTCCTGAGCTGAAAGTCAACTCCAAGTAATTCTCTTAGTGATGGTGTCTTTGGGGTCATTTTTACACACAAAACATTCATTCATTTCACTTCACAGATAGTTTTTGAGGTCTCAGTATGTACCAGGCCCTACTTTAAGTACTAGAGACACGATGAATAAGGGAGACAAAATCCTTCTCCATTTTCATCTAGAAGAGAAGGAGACAATAAGGTGTGATGGTAATAAAAGCTGTGAGGAAAACAAACAAGGTGGAGTAGGGGGCCCAGGGAATACCTTGCTGAGGTGGCGATTTCCAGGCTGAGTTGTGAAAAGCAGCTGGCTTTTGGGAGTGTGTTTAGGGTGAGCCAAGCCCTAGGGGCAGGGATGCCGTTGGTGTGTTTTGAGCCAAAGAGAGAAGACCAACCGTTGTGGCTGAAGAACAGGGAGATGCACACAGTGGCTTGGATTTCAATCTAAGGGTAATGGAAGCCACCAGTTTTAAAAAAAATATTTATTTATTTATTTGAGAGAGAGAGAGAGTGAGCCATGGGGAGGGGCAGAGGGACAAGCTGACTATCTGCTGATGTGGGGTTTGATCTCAAGATTTTGAGATCTTGAACTGAGCCAAAGTCAGACATTTAGCCCACTGAGCACCCAGGCACCCCAACCACCAGGAGGTTTTAAGCAGAAGAGAGACTTGATCTTAAAGCAGGGGACTGGAAGGGGGGTGGTGTGTGGAGACATGTCTGTGGTCTTTTTGGTTAGCAAGTGAGGGAGTCAGGAGCTGAGCTGACAGCTAATACTAAAGGTGGCTACAGGGAAGGAATCTTTTTTCCTTCTGCTCTTTCACAAAAATACAAATTAACGTATTAGTGATTAGTGAATGTCAAATGCACAGTTTCACAAGCATACTCTGTATCAGAGCGAATATGACTTTGGATATGTAGCCATTTTGAACAAGCCTACTTCTGCTTCTCTGGAGTTCAGTTTCCAAGTGACCATGACTGGGCTTGCCAGCAGTCTCACTTAATGGCCCCTCGCGCACGCCTGCGTTAACTGGAGGCAGCTGTACCTGACTCTCATTGGCTGACGCCATTTTCTGTCTGCCAGTCTTTCAGGGTTGACAGGTAGGTGGCACTTTGCTTTCTGGTCAGCCAATCTGAGGCCTGAGTAACCCAAGTCACAGGCAGAGACCCTTCCTTCTGATGGCCATGGGCCCCTTTCTCTCCCTGTGAGTAACATGGGTCATCGTTGTAAACACGGTGACAGAGCATTCCAAAATCATACGGCCCGGTAGAGTCTGAGCAGAAAACCGATTTAAGCTTTCCAGAATTTGGTGAATACACTAAGACTGTAGCACAGGGAGGCTAACATTCTAGTTCCTGAGGTTTTGGAGGAGGATTTGAACCCTGAGACCAGCCACGAGGTGCCTCATTTAAAACCCAAATGACAGAATGAGTGGGTCAGGGTAGCAAAGAAGCAGAGAGAGCCTGTTTCTGCCCAAAAGATTCCTTTAAGCCTCTGCTGGGCCATAAGAGTCATTAAAAATCTTGTCCATCTTTTTCCCCCCCTTATTAGTTGAGCCCTCCCATTTTCCTGACTCGTGTCAAAGAACTGCAGATTCACTCCCCTCCACAACCCTGGAGAGGCCCACATCACGTCCCCTTGTCAGGAAAATGAGGGGAGCTACAGACAAGAAAGCCTTAGTGATAGTTTTAAAAACATACTGTAATATGGGTAATGCATAAATAATTTAGAATGCTCTTAGATATAAAACAATTATTAGCAAGGAAATAAATCACTGGGCCATAAAAGCCAGGGCTAGTGAGAGCTCCTGAGAAGGTTGCAGGCCGGTCTGGTTTTAGATGAACAGAGGGTGGTTGTTGGACCCGGGGTGGGCACGGAGGAGAGCTAGCCACCAGGTGGCCAGCTGCCAGCTCCACGTCTCCCTGCTCAGCCTCGTTTCTGATCCACACATGGACTGTAACTCCACACATGGACCGTAACTCCGGGCCATGCTGGCTCAGGCATCCTCAGAATTTATCATCAAAACCCCCTGTGCAACTGATAAACAAAAACATGACAAACAAAACAATAGCCACAGCAACACAAACCCCACAACCCCCCCCAAAACCCCCCAAAACCCAAACTTATCAACTTGACATTTGATGACCCATCCTGAGGGACTAACAGACACAAACTAACGTTCTTTTGCTTTCTTTGCTTTGGTTGGCCAAGCAACAATTTTGGAACAAAGGGGAAAATCCTCTTGTCATTCCCACCACCTGAAAAATTAGGTGGTTTAAATATTTGTTCTTATTCTGAATCAAATCTCACTGAGTTTGCCTCATTAAAAAAAAAAGAAGGAGAAGTTCACAGCCATCATCCCATTAAAGAACTTAGTTTTCTGGGCTTCCGTTTACTCTCCCACCATAAGCTTGTTACGCTGTTCTACTTGGTGATTTTCAGTAATATTGGAGAGCTGCAGGCCCTTGCCGTGGGTGGATCTGCTATGTCGTGCTCATCTGTTCCGTTACTGTTGGGTTTGGAGAGGTTTCTTTTATTTTGTTGCGGTTTCAAATACTGCCTTTGCCTTTCCTTTGCAAACCCCGAATAACTACATGAATCCATTGCCCGAGATAAATTAGCTGGAGGCTGTTCACGTGCCAGTAGCTGTAGAGGCGAGCAGCGAAGGGTTAAAAGAATTGATTTTAATTAAGCAGAAGTGTCTTCAGCAGCCCTTGTCAGCATCTCTCCCACAGATTTCTGATGCTAAACTTAGCCGCTTCTAATGTGCTGGCATCTCCATTCTCCGCCTGAACTTATTAGCCAAGCCTTCAATGAAGAGCGTCAGTGATGTGACAGTTTGAGATGTTAAAATGGAAACTCTGAAACAGTCTTCCTCTTCTGCCTTATTGCTTGCAGACAGTTCTTCATTACCCACATGTGGGCCAGCGGTGCTGGTGTTTACCCCCTTCCTCTCCTCTGGGGCCTCACAAAGGGCCTTCCAACCTGGCCCGGGGTGGACTTCATATGCCCCAGGGGCTCCAGAGGTGGCCCTTGGACTTCGTGAGCTCTGAGATCACACACACACACACACACACATGATAGTAGAGGCACAGGCAGAGGACTGAGGGGGCAAGACATCTTCCAGCTCATCTGCTGTTGGCCTATGAAAGCATTTGCCATCAACATTTGATGACGCATTGTATTAGATTGCCATGGTGCTATAATCCAAATGATTAGAATTTTAGTTATGTATACAAAGATTTGAAAGTGTTCATTTATTCAATGTAAGCATTTTAAAGTGTAGTGATTACGTTACTGTTGCTATTGTTTTATTATCTTTTAAAATACTGGGAATCTCAAAAATTAGTTACAGCTTGGGCCTCCCTTCATGGGGGCCTCACTCTCTCCTGGATCCATTCCCCTGCCCAGGCAGGGCTGTCCAGTGAGTACTGTGACAGCAGACAGAAAGGTGACAGGGCCTGGGCTGCCCAAGAAAACTCAGGGACAGTCAACACCCATGGTCGGTTATCCCTTCTTTTGCTTCAACACATTAAAACACACACACACACACACCCCAAAAAACAAAAAGCCACTATAGTAGATAAATAGAATTACCTAGTTTATCCATTGATTATGACCTAAAATCACAGGACCTTAGTGCCTGAGTTGAAACATTGGGAGCCAGATGTGTTTTGGAATTCAGGATTTTTAAGTTTTATTTTAGAAAGGTAAATTTGGTGCATAGATCTTATATTATCTAACACTCTTAGCACTGTCTAAAATCAAATCCACTAACATTTCTGCAGCAAAACATATGAATATTCACACTAAGCTGGATCAATAAGGACTATAAATAGCCTCATGTCACCAGGTCAGGGTTTGCATTAAATAAGGTTGCTGAGATCTTTCAGGGAAAGATGGGATTTTTTTTTTTATTTAATACTTGTGCACTGTGGATCTTCTATTTTATTTCTTGAAGTGTTGTCTATTTCTTGCCCATTCATTTAGGAAAGACAACTTAGGAATGGCTTTTCAAGCAATCTGTGTGAAAGTAACATGAGGTGTTTTTGCTGGAAGAGCAGAGACCAGGATGATGGGCAGGCCATCTTTTGAAGGACTGAAAAAAAAAAAAAATCAATGTTTATGCCTTTGGGTGTTGTAGTTATGTTATTTATCAAGCAGGCTAACTGGAGTGAAGCAGCTCCCACTCCTTTCATACTGTTAAGCACATCAAAGAAGGATGGTCAGAAGAGGAGGCCCAGTTACCCTAATTACAGCTTGCCAGCTGGCCACAGGCACCTCGAGGAGTTCAGGGAAGGAAATTGGGTTGATGATCTGGGATGGTTGCATAAATTTACTTCCATCCTGATCCGAAAAGATCCCTTCCAACCCTGTAATTCTGCAATATCCTTGTATCTTCCAATTAAGAATATTGGTGGAAAGCTTTTTAATACATTAAAAGAAAAGTAGTTGTGTCCAGGGCTTTTCAGAACCAGTGACTCTTCATTCTTTTGAAGATGCTACCAGCAATAACCATGACCCAGCCTGGGATTCAAGCTGGGCTGAAGAGAATCAGTGCTGGCTGCAGGGGGCTGCAGGAGATTCCTGGCTGGTCGGGGAGTGAGGGGAAGGGAAGGAGAGCCTAGGAGAAGAATGGAGGAGAGGCGACCTCTCTCCTCATGGATCTTAATGAAGGACCATTAGATTTCGAACTTTTTGAGTGCAGGGGTGGTACCTTATTTATCTTTCTGTACCCCCGCCACATATCTTGCATGAACTGGATTGCTACCGACAAACGTGTGGCATTATCTGTGATAACTTGCCCCCCTGGGTAAGTCTTACAAGGGTAACTTGGGGTGCCCCTGTCCTGAGGTTGGTAGAACTCAGTGTGTTATAGAACTCAGTTTTGTTTGGCTGGTTTTGTTGACTCCCTGTGCTCAGCACTATTAGGATCCACGTGGCAACTTTAGTACAGGGGGTGTCTCTTACCTTGCCCTGAGATGCATGCTGGGAAGTAGAATGGAAAGAACACCTGGGGTTCCTGATCACATCCACGTCAAACCAATCACAGCTGCGATCAACGAGGACTCATTAAACCACCTCTAAGATGATCAGTCCTGGGGTGGGATGTAGTAGATGCTTGATAACTAATTGCAGAATCACTGATTAACATTTAAAAATAGTAAAGTCTTGGGGCACCTGGGTAGCTCAGTGGGTTAAAGCCTCTGCCTTTGGCTCAGGTCATGATCCCAGGGTCCTGGGATCAAGTCCCACATCGGGCTCTCTGCTCGGCCGGGAGCCTGCTTCCTCCTCTCTCTCTGCCTGCCTCTCTGCCTGCTTGTGATCTCTCTCTGTCAAATAAATAAATAAAATCTTAAAAAAAAAATAGTAAAGTCTTGCTAAGACCCATAAAAGAAATAGAAAAAACTTTCTACATTGATTGCACATGCATAGGATGTTATGGGTTGAGTTGTGTCACTCCCCAAATCCCTAGGCTTAAAGTTTAAACCCTCAGTACCTCACAATGTGACTGTCTTCAGAGACAGGGTCTCTAAGAGGTGATTAAGGTACAATGAGATCATTAGGGTGGACCCTAATCCCATAAAATGACCAGTGTCCTTACAAGAAGGGTCCATTAGACATTAGAGACATTAGAATGAGAAGTAGAAGACCACCATCTACAAGCCAAGGAGAAAGCGCTTGGAAGAAACCAGCCCTGCCGGTAGCTTGATCTCAGACTTCTTGCCTCCAGAACCATGAGAAAATTTCTATAGTTTCAGCCACCTAAGGTTCTGATGCTTTGTGACAGCAGCCCACAAACACAGGAGAACTGGGAGATGTGCATATGGAGCTAAAATAGAATTCCGCACTATATTAAAAATTTTTTTTTTAATTAAAAAAAAAAGGAGGTGCCTGGGTGGCTCAGTTGGTTAAGCCTCTGCCTTCGGCTCAGGTCATGATCCCAGGGTCCTGGGATCAAGTCCCACATTGGGCTCTCTGCTCAGTGGGGAATCTGCTTCTCCATCTGCCTCTACCTCTCTGTCTCTCATGACTAAATAAATAAATAATCTTAAAAAAAAGAGAGAGAGAGAGAGAGAGAATTCCACAGTATCAGCATTGACCTAAGACTAAGAATCTAGCTACAACAAAGATGTTTTCTTCATTTAAGTCACACTTGGTATCTTTGAAGTGAGGATTTTTTCCCCCTTTTTAAAGTATCTTGAGTGGGTTAGGCCTCTTTTACAAAATCTTGTTGGGCAAGTTGGAAACAATGCTTTCTCTCCTCTCAGTATGTTTCCCGGAAATAATCGGAAACAGGCCTGCCCATCCCACAAATAATAGCTGTGGCGTCTCTCTGTGTGCTGACTCTCTGAGACGTGAGGATCTAACAAAGAGGAGCTCTTGCATATGCTTTTTGGTTACTCCTTGCTTTCCTCTTTCTCAGAACAACGTCAAAAGCGTCTTGGAAGAATTAAAAACGTCACCAAAGGGCACCCCCCGTGACAGTCTGTGGGAAGGGGGAGGGGCAGATGGAGACATGTTTGTGGGCTCATGGTAACCCTCCTCACCAACCTGAAGCAGAGTGCGTAAAGACAACAGAAAATAAGGCAGGTTTTTGTCAAGGTTTGACAAGTGCCCTCTTCCAAAAAGAATTTAAGTGGCACAGACCTACATACATATCACCATAAAATAAATAGAAGTGATACAAGTAAGAAAAAAGAGCAATCAGGTTTGCGAGGCAAGATGGCTCTAAGGGTGAGGTCAGTAGCAAAAAGCATGACATGAAGTGCCCTACTCTTGCTCACGGTGGGCCACTGATTAGCTTTTGGGAGTTTCAGCAGCTTCATCAGAGACAGAAATTTCTTATCAGTGACATCACGCGCAGGCGTCTGTGCCACAGACGGAAGGCACAATCATTTGTGACACCAAAGCAGAGAAAATCATCCTTTTGGTTAAGTCCTCAGGTTAGGTTATTTCTTATAATCTTTTTCTATTCTGTGTGAACTGGTGGTGTTCCACTGAAATTCATTTCACCAAAAACAACTTTGTGGAGCTGGCAGGGGAGAGGGGCTAACAAAATCAATGTTTAGCATAAAACCAAAGGGAGCATGTATAGTATATACACAGCTTTCTTCTTCTTCTTTTTGGTGGGGGCTTGGGTAGGGGAATGGTCTTGCTCCATGCCTTATTTTGGAATAGCAGAATCACAGGAATTTGAAACAGTAAGGGTTTTCAGTAACAAAGTCCCCCATTTTTTTTTCCCCCTAGATGAAGAAACTAAGACTCAGGTTAGGTAATTTCAAAGTCACACAGTGATTAGTAGTAGATCTGGGGACCAGAATACACATTTCCTGCCTCTCAGCTTAGTGCATTTGGACATCAAAGGATGCTTAAAATCTTAGCTTGAACTCAAGTTTTCAGAGGTCATTAAAACTGCATTACTTGTAAAAAGCCTTGCTTTTAGGCATTCAGCTCTGTGCAGACAGTTGAATGCAGAACAGAGTTGTTTTCCTGTGATTGGGTCATTGTTCTATTATTATATTTTACCTGTTGATACTCCAGAGATCAGTTTTTTCTAACTGCCTTATTGTTCTATTACCAGCATTCCTTAGAAAGACCTTATTATATATAAACATTTTCTTTGTTGTGGTGCCAGTGAAAACATTGATGTAAATGTAGGAACATTTGCTCTTCACAAGGTTTGAAAAAAGCAGAGGAGTATTATTTTTTGATGAGTCCATTCCTTTATGAAAGAATTATTTCCATCATGATCTCCAGAGAACTCAAAGTGATACATTTGCCATAATAATCTGGAGCAGGAAGTCACAAGATAAGATTTTTATCCTTTTTGGGAAAACAATCCCTTTAGATTTTAAAAACAGAATTAGACAAAGGGTAGGAAATATCAAATTATTGCAGATTGCATGTCCTTTTAATTTGAAACATTTCTTTTCTGAACGCACATTTGGGAAAGGGTTCAAGCAATGTGTCTTTATGTGAATTGAGAGCAAACAGAATTCTAACACTTAAAAATGGCATTGAGGTCGTTTTTATTTCCTCCCAATTGCTGCCTGCTCTGAGTTTGGTTTTCTGCTAGTGTTTCTGATCCCTTGAGCTCTATTAAAAGGATCAGGGGAAATCTGTTGCTTCTGGCCCTCTCTTTTGAGTCCCCAAATCTGTGTCTCTGTCACCTATGGAGATGCTCAATATATCCCCAAAGCAATTTCCAGTCAATAGATGCAACCTCCATTGTACGTGGGATAAACCAAAGTATGAAGAAGAGAGGCACAGGATTTGGAACAAACTGGACATTCCAATACTTCACTAGGTGTTCATTTGTGTTTTCATGACCCATCTCTGGCAAAAGCCTCATTCTGATCCCCTGGCCATCCCAAGGGAGCATCCATAGGGGTCCACTGTGGTGGAACAGAAGCATCTAAATCCTTGGAGCATCACTTTAGTACTAAAAAATACTGTGTTTGGGAAATTTTTTTTTAAAGATTTTATTTATTTACTTGATAGACAGAGATCACAAGTAGGCAGAGAGGCAGAGAGAGAGAGAGAGGAGGAAGCAGGCTGTCCACAGAGTAGAGAGCCCGATGTGGGTCTCGATCCCAGGACCCTGGGATCATTACCCGTAGAGCAGCGGCCTTAACCCACTGAGCCACCCAGGTGCCCCCGTGTTTGGGAAATTTTTATCAGAGTCCTGATTTTAGTGTTCTGGAAGGACAGTTAATTATACATACACGTGTTGGTACAAAAAGTAACATTGGGTGTCGGTCCGCTTTCTTTGTCATCCAAATTATCTCCTATATTCTGAATGACTGAAGTATGTGTTCTGCTTACTCAGCTATTTTACCTCAATTCCAACATCCTGAATTTAATCTGTATCATTTAAAAGCTTTTATTTGGGGCACCTGGGTGGCTCAGTCAGTTAAGCGTCTTCTTTCAGTGAGGGTCATGATCTCGGGGTCCTGGGATTGAGCCCAACGTCAGGCTCCCTGCTCAGTGGGGAGCCTGCTTTTCCCCCTGCCCCTCCCCACCTTTTGTGCTCTCTCTCAAATAAATAAATAAATAATGAATAAGAAAAAACCAAAAGCTTTTATTCATTCATTGAAAAAACATACAGTGATTTGTTGAGGCCTTAACATGTGCCATGCTCTGAACCTTAAAACATAATTTAGCACATGAAAAACATGTTAAAAATATTAGTTACAGGGATCGTGATAAATACTAATGATAATGGTAGCTGAAAAGGAAAACAGACATTATATGATGCTTGCAACTATATATAAATGTGTCAGATCAGGTATAGAACAAGGGGAAAAGAAGACTGTTTTGTCTTAGATGTGAGTGATTTTAGAAGATCTTTTCCTTAAAGATAGAACTTTTATTTCGTAGCTTTAAGAACAAAACCCCAAAATAAACTCAAATATATATCACCACCCGAGCAAGATAATCCTGAATAATTCAAGTTATCAGAATGTCCTCCTGTATTCTTTACTTGTACACCTCCCATACCTAGCATACAGTCTGGCGCATAAAGGTTTTGCCAGTGTTTGTTGAGCGAATTCAAGTTAATTCCAGCGTGAGCATTAGAACTTCTTTACTAATTTGGAGTGACCACCTCATCAGTTGACCTGATTTTCACAAAGGCCTGTCTGGCATGTGCCTTGTAGCAGGCAACACTGTAACCAATCATTCTGTTCTCTTTGCATTATTTATAGGGATATTTTGCACCATTTCCCTCTGCACGTATGCTGCCAGCATCTCCTATGATTTGAACCGGCTCCCAAAGCTAATTTATAGCCTGCCTGATGATGTGGAACATGGCTACAGCTGGTCTATCTTTTGTGCCTGGTGTAGTTTAGGCTTTATTGTGGCAGCTGGAGGTCTCTGCATCGCTTATCCCTTTATTAGCCGGACCAAGATTGCACATCTAAAGTCTGGCAGGGACTCCACGGTATGACTGTCCACACTCGAGTTCCCTGCTCGGTGGCCCATCCACAATGCAGACGGCTCCTGAGAGGAACGGAGTGGAGTTCAAGTCGGGAATCCCAAGCACAAAATGGTCTTTTTACATTCCAACCTGTTGCCTGCCAGCCCTTTCTGGATGACTGATAGAAAAAATCATGCAAAACCTCCATACCTTTCTACGGACAAGACTACTGTGGATTCAAGTGCTTTAATGACTATCTATGCTGTGACTGTGAGATCGAGGGAGCGGTGCCATGGAACATTTCTAGGTTTAGAAAAAAGAGGAGATTGCAATGGAAAAAAAAAATTTGTATGATTGCCATTTATTTCAGAAAGTTTGTATATAACAATTACCTGAGAGTCATTTCTATTTGCTAAAGGATTCATAACAAAGCGAGTATAATTTTCTTGTCATCGTACCACGCTTGTTGAGTTGTAGTGCGGTATCTTTGGAACTTGTCCTGAGGGTGTCTTGTTGTGTCAGCACCAAATATTCGTGCATTATTCGTGGATGTTCCTTGTCAACAGGAAGATTCCCCTTCTGTCGCTTTATTTATTTATTTATTTATTTATTTATTTATTTTCTTTCAACGGGCGTCTCTTCTCTGTCTTCATACTGGAATCCGGATCCTAAGGGAGGCAGACCAACCGCGTAAGAGCTAATCCGTGACACTATGCATATTGTTCGATGTTTTACCTGTTGTTTAACCTCTGTCTCTTTCTGTTAACTGGATTTCTGCATTAAATGGCTGCCCTCTTGTTAACCTGGGTATGTCTTCTTTCAGTGGTGGGCGATGGGTCTCCTTAGCCATGTGGATAGAGGGAAACTCTCTTGTTTTACTAAGACTCATGAAGTCTTACTAATTGCTTCATTACTAGGTGGGTCATTAACCTGCTGTTGACAAAAGATGTCACTTTCAAACTTCTTTGAAAACCTTACCCTGGTGTTTTAAGTTTTCTTCTTGCTCTTCCTTTTACCACCTGCTTGGTAATGGGCTAGTGCTAAGGATACATAGTTTCTCCTTTGTCCTTGGATCTCCTGGGGCAGTGGGTTTCCATTTTGGCTGCAGGTTGGGAATCACCTAGTGAATTCCCCAACCACACCTGAACTGGGCCCCTCCTCAGGCCAATTGACTCGGAATGTCTGCAGCTGGGCCCAGGCGTGAGTGTTTTTGAAACAACATCCCACAAAGTTCGGATGTGCAGCTGGGACTGGGAGCCACTGTTCTGGGCCAGAGCTGCAGTAGTCTTCTCCGTCGTTAACATTTATTTAGCACTTCATGTGTGCCAGTAACTGGGCTATTTTTTTTTCCCCAGGTATGATTTCATTCAACCTTCTAGAAAGCTCTATGAGACAGGTACAATGATTCCATTTTTGTGATAAGGAAGCCGAGGATCAGCCTCAGATTGTTTGCTTCATTTTTTCTCATTCCTTTCCCCATGCCAGGGTATAGGACAAAAATTAAAATCCTTCCATCGTGTCTCCTTATATTTAGATAGACGGGTTGGCACCAACCGGTCTTCTAAACTTCTAACTTCCCAGCTTTTCCTTTTAACTCCAACATTGCCCTGTTCCCTACACACGCGGTGTGCTAAATAAAGATGCTCTGTAGAATTAGGAAAGATGCCACATCTAGAAGTAAGACATTGTTTCCGATTTTAATTTCGTGAAAGATGCACTTTTCCTTTATTACAAAAACCGATTTGGAACTTGAGAAAGGGGAACGATAGTGAAATCCACCCCTTCCTGCGCCCCTCCCCCACAAATAAAGCCTGACGTGCAAATGACAGTGTCCACATATTGTCACGTGAGCCTTTTCAGAGAGGTGCAGTGATTCCGGTGACCACACAAGCTCCTGAGACCTGTGGAGAGACTCCTCAGCAATCTCTCAGGCCTGTTTAATAAACCCATCCCTCTGGGTGAGATCAGAGACATATAGAAAGGGGAATTATTTTCATTTATTACTTATGTGGGAAATTCTCAAAGCAGGAGAGCTGTTTCTTTGAAGTCTTCTTTAAAGATCCCCATAGAGGATGTCAAGACTCTTCAACATTTATATTCCAACCACCAAAGCAGTGTCTGCGTGAGTGACTTTTGAAGTTTCTGAGAAGCTTCCTAGGGATTTGAGGTGAGAATGGAAGAAAGCCTCAGAGTGACAGAAGGTTGAAGGGTTCACACACCAGAAAGGTGCCCGGAAGCCAGGGGAGTTCAGTTACACTCAAACTTGGGTTGGAAAGAACAGCCTCCTTGCCTTCCAGCCAAAGTGAGCTCAGAGCAAGGAGTGCTGTGCCCACCTTTCCTGGCTTTCTATTTACTGTCATGGAAGAGTGAGCAAATGTTGCCAAAGCCAGGCATTGTGTCCCCACCCATGGGCTTCTCTCTGAGGTGTTTTCTTCACTGGCTTATGAATGAAGGATGATGGAAATGGCTGCTCACTACTGCACGGAGCAGAATAATTTATTGAGACAACCTGTTTGTTCTTCTTAAGTTCTCTCTGTCCCACTTCTACCTGCATGCCAGGCCCAGACTGTATTTCTTTGCCTCGGGGATTTTGTCTGCATGGCAGAAAGCAGAGGTGGTTGAGAGTGAGAAAGGCAGGGGATCCAGAGGTGAGGATAGGCTCAGGACTGAGGTTGGGGACTTCAAGCGCTCAGGGGCATCCCAGGTGCTGAAAGAGAAATTCATGGCAACCATGTTTAGCTGGGCCACAACTCCCTAAAGGCATCAGGACCACAGAGAGGATGTCTGTGGGGCGTCCAGGGACACTGAAGCCCTTGGAACAATGGCCTTCTCACTGGTAGCCAGTCTGACCCTTGGAAGGCTCAAGGATATTGGCACAACTGTGTGTGAATATCCCCAATAATGAGTGAGGGCCAATTTCCTCCCAGTCCTGCAAGATAGGGCTGGGAAGTGTATTTACAGAACACTTGGGATTGCAGACTAAGAGTCATGTCCATCTGCCATAGATGGACAACGTATAACAAAAAAGAGAGCTTTATCCAAAACCTGGATAAGATCATCATAAGCCCCACAGTCCCTCCTTTCAACAATGTCGTCCTTGGTTTACTGGCAATGTTAGAACAATTGTAGCTCGTTCTGAGGGAACCCTAACTCCTCTCACTGGAGTGCTATGGACCCTTTATAGTCAAGAGTCCATGATGCAGGAAACTTACAGAGAATATAATTTCTCCATAATAATCACTATCTTTCAAGAAATATTTTTTGGTGCCTACTAGGGGCCGAGCACTATTCCAGGCCCTTAGGAAACATCAATGAAAGAGAACAAAGTTTCTGGAAACAAAACACAAACAAGACACAGTTTATACCCTGGTAGTAAAATGCAATAAAGTACAAGTAAAATTCTAGTAAAATGCAGTAAAGTGCAAGTAAAAATTAAAGTCACCCTTTTAAGCCCCAGATGATTTCCTAAGTCCAGGATTAAAGTGATTCAATACAGTTACTAAAATTAGCTTCTTTTGAATTATACTTTCATTGGCTGTGCATTTCAGTTCATATCATTCTTAATTGAATCTATCCTCAGTTACACAAAAAGTAATACTATTACTTGCAGGGGAGTGGCCTCTCAAAGATTTCCCATTTGAAATTTAAACCTGAGAACAACTAAAGGTGGACTGCCCAGGTAGACCTCAATTACCTGAGCTAAGGAACCCAGGTTCTTGGACTTTCAAAGTTACCTGGGCTAAAGATGAAGAGGAATCTAGGATCGTAGAGACTCAGAAGGCCACAAGGTCAAGGTGAGCTACAGGGAAGGTCACTGGCTCTGTCCTTGCTCAGGCTGTTTCCGCTACTGGGGACTCCCACTCCCACTCAGGCTCAAGCTGACTTTTCCTTGTGTGTCAGCTTCCATACAGCCCTCCTGAAGCCTGCCTGTCCCTGTTACACTCTGCATGGTAATCACTTGTTCACCCCTACCTGGGTATAAACTGTGTCTTGTTTGTGTTGTGTTGCCAGCGCTCTGCCTAGGAACACAGTCGGTGCTCATTAATCTTTGCCGAATAAATGCATGAATTCAGATCACAAAGATAAACTTTCTTCTTCCCTGGACAGAAGTGACTCCCTTAGCTACAATTTTAGGGAGCCCATCAAAAAAAATATATGGTAGTATAATAGGCTAAATGGAATGAGAATATAGCTTTGCAAGCAAGTAAGCCTCATTAGAATAATTAGAGGGACTATTAACCCAAACTAGCCCAGACATAACTTGAAATGTGTTATGAACTAAGTACTATGGAACATTTATTTGATGGCTCAAACAGTATTACATTAGTAACCTTAATAAGGTTCTACACCTCCATTTACAGCTTTCCCATTTATGTGCAGGTATGTTTTAAATCTCTAATTGGAATTCTGAAAGAAATGCTTCAAACGTGACTTCCTTTGAATGCAAATAGCTATACTGACCAAGAGCCCTTTTCAAATTGTATTAGTTGAGTTTCTCCAGGACCCTGTCCTTGGATTGGAAGGAGAGGAAATTCTTCTTGCTGCAGGACAACCACAAATGCTTGAAGAGGCTCAGGGCACCCCATCACAGTGGGAACTTGCCTATCAATATACTCCCTGCCCATGTGCAACCTGTATTTTGCTAATCTTCAAAGCAAGATTTCTACTTATTCTAAGACGTATTAGCATATATCTTCTTGTAGCTTCCATAAAAGGAAAACAAATTGGTTGGCTATAAGTTACTTTTCTCTTCCTATTTCTTATTTTTTTTTCCCCATCAGCATGTATGGTAAAACACTGCCTGCTCTCTGCTGTCCTGGGCAGTGCTTGGGCCTATCTGCGGACAGGAGCAGAGAGACCAGGGCGCTAGAAAGGCGAGAACAAGGGGCCAGTGGAGCTGGTGAGATTGTGGAGATAGGGCAGAGCTGTGTTGGCCGCCCTGAGGAGGCTGGGTTTTACTCTGGCTGTAGAAGGCAATAAGAGTTTAAGGCAATGGGAGTTTAATCACATCACAGGGATGTGTGATTGTTGTTTTAAAATGTGAGTGTTGCCTCTGGATAGAAGATGGATTAGAAGAAGCTGATGGAGGTGAATAAGACAGTTGTGGAGAAGAGTGTGGCAGGAATCCAGGAGACCCAGGGGTAATTTGGACCACAAAGGTGGCCGTGAAGACGGAGACAAGAGGGTGGATATATTTCAGAGATGGAGTTGACAGGACCTGCTGGTAAAGGGGATGGAGAAGGGAAAGAAAAAGACATTATCGAGGATGGCGATTCTAAGCAGTTTTTAGAGTTAGGTCATTTACTAAGCGATTCTTGTATCAAAGGGGGATAAGGGGGGGTCCCTGGATGGCTCAGTCGGTTGAGTGCCTGCCCTAGGCTTGGGTCGTGATCCCGGGTGGGATCAAGCCCAGCATTGGCCTCCCTATTCAGTGGGGAGTCTGCTTCTCTCTCTCCCACTTCCCCTGTTTGTGCCTTCTCTCTCTCTCTCAAATAAAAAAAGAAAAACTTTTTTTTAAAAAACCCAACCAAAACAAAAGAGGGGATAGGATTTGACATGGGGGGAAGATACGAAGTGTCATGGTAAACCCAGTGTCACACAAGATGGTGGTTGTCCTTAACTGAGGAGAGCCCAGGACTGAAAAGCTTTAGGTAGGAATGTGGTCCAATGACCCCAATGCACCTTCTCCCTAACTGATCCAACTGCCAGCTTTGTCCTCTTTAATTTCTAGTTGTTCTCCAGAAGCTGTCTATGCCAGCTGCACTGCTCAGTTTGAGTGTGAATTCAATTAGTGATGACCGCAAAGATTCCGGTCTAGCCACAAGGGGAATGCATGTAGTGATTGTGAGTTAATGAAAGAGACAGATGTCACCCACAAGCCTCCCCAGCTCACATCATACCTGATAGACTATTGGCCATGCTTCCTGTCATGTGTTAAGGCTGGCATTGCCAACATTCACAAGATGCTCAGACCACTGCCCTGTGATCTGCTCATTTTGGATGACCAAGACTTCGATGACATCACTGCCTTGAGTCTGGGTTGTGAGGATGGATGAGCTGTAGCCTCAAATTCTTAGGACATGTCCTCAATCTATACAGGACCTTAAGGGTAAATCTCTCAATAGTGGCATAGATGTGGAGTGACATCCTCTGGGAATTCTGGAAAGTACATGGAAGCCTTGCTAGAACAGGTTCATGGAGGGTCCACTCGATCTGGACAAGAAGGGCCTGGCACTCCTTTGACTACCTTCCCACAACACAATAGGTACCTCACAATCACAGCCGGATGTCAAGATGGGGGTGTTTAGTTCCGGAATCATAGAACACCTTCTATTTGTATCCTTGTGGCTTTGCCTGTGAGTCAAGTTGGCTGGGAGGAACACATAAACCCTTTAGAAACTTGCCTGAACTGAACACTCCACGGTGGCTTTGGCGAGCTTCAAACTCATTCACTACACGGAAAACACACCCCATCCCATCACATCAGTTGACACTGTTAAGCTTATACGAGCACAAAAGGAACCCAGAAAACTGCAGAGATTGTTGTGGTTTTCTCATTTCTCCCAAAGCTTGTATTACTTCCGGACACTGTTGGTGCTCATAAAAACAACTCTGCTTTTCAAGCACTTGATTCCAAAAGAATGGTGCGGGAGTCCCATTCCCGTCCATTCGGAGGGTTCCTACATTCTTTTAAATGTTAGGTATAAATAAGAACTGGAAAAGACAGCTCTGACTCTCGGAATCCTCTCCAGTCCTGTCTCTTGGCATTGATGAGAGGCTAAGTGTAAGGATGAGTCAGCATTTCCTTAGTGACGGCCATGCTCTTTATGAACTCTGTCTTGTTGTTAGTGCCTCTACTTTATGGATGGAGGGAAAACCCCTCTAGGGCTCATAGAGGTTAAATAAACTTCCCCTAAGATACTAAGTGGCGGAGCCAAGGTTTAGATTCTGGCCTTTTTACTCCCAAGTCGTGATTCCTTCCACTTTCCCGCATAGCATTCTCACCGTACCCGAGACCCAACACATACACTAATCGTGCCTCTCTAACCATATCTGAGCTTTCCCCCCCAGATTTTTATACATCTAGATTAACATTCCCCCATGGTTTTCGTGGTTCCCCTTGGAAGTTACTGCTCTGCAGTTTTTTAAGTTTATTTACTTCTTTTTTAGAAATCTCTCCATCCAACACAGAGCTTGAACTTGCAACCTGAGATCAAGAGTCACACGCTTTTCCGACTGAGCCAGCCAGGCGCACCTGCTCTGCAGTTTTCAATCAACGAGCTGCATTTCTAAGCCAGAGCACATACTGCCCTTTGTAATTCTGTAAAGAATGCCAGACCTATTTTTATAAGCACAGAACCTCTCTTTACTGATCAACCTTCAGGAGCCCCTGTCCTCCGCAGTAGCCTAAAGGTATGACAGCAATTTTAATTACTTTCCTGGCACTGCCCCCACAGAACATTCTGAGAAATTCCCATGTCACCAGGGCTGCTCAAAGATTAACATTTAAGTGGGGTAGATCCTCCTTACTTTGTCCTGTGAAAGCATCCCTGGTGGCTTTTTGAAAATTATTCAATGAAAGCAATTACTCCAAAAAGAAGGCTAGCTAGACTTGTCATTAGACACAGGCTAGGAACTCCGAGACTCAGGACTTCTAGTCCTTGTTTCATGACTCTGTAGCTGTGAGCTCCTGAAAGTCAATCATCTCTCCTGGACCTCTGGAGACATTCGGGAGCTGATGGGCTTTCCAGGGACACGGGCAAGGCCACACGTGTAACACACCCATGAAATACTTTCAACGCCTCTGCAAACTTTTCTATTCTTTTCCAAGTTGAACATGAACTCGTCTTTTGTAATGTGAACTGATTTTAAAAGCACAGTATGTAGATGGCACCAACAATGCAATGAAGCTATCTGATGCTGTGTCAACAGAAGGGTATCTTCCCAGCTTCTTAGTACACATCAAGGAGGGCACTTCATGTTCCGCTTCTCTTTGAGAGGTTGGTCCCTGTGCAGCGACTTCAAAACAAAATGTCAGGACAGCCTTGGGAGGAATGTGGAGGCTCTGGCTGTCATCCCTGTCGACAGTAGAGGAAACAGACTTTGAGCAGGAACCTAACATCTCTTGGCCAGTCTCTGGCAAGGTGTCTAAGTCCCTAGCCAGTGAGCTCTGCAGGTTTGAGGTCCATACATCTAAGTATATGTATTCCTGCAAACACGTCGATGAAGCACTAGTCTCTGCTTTATATGCCTCTCAGTGACTACAGTAAATTGCTATCGTGCCAACATGTTTCTCAAATAAAATGGACTTGGGAATTGAAATTAAGCCAACTGTGAAAGGTAATCTGGGGGACATAACGCAAGTGATTAATGCAGTATTGATCCAAAGGCTGAGCTGGTTCTTAAACAAAGGGTTTTCCAAATAAAGTAACAGTTTAAAGGGGGTTCACGGGAGTGGGGAATGGTTTCCAAGAGAACTGGAGCAACATGAGGGAAGAATGTGGGAGGCGGAGTGAGGCGGGCAGAAGGGCAGAGCCACGAGAGCCACGAGAGCCACGTAGAGCCACGTGGAACCACACCAAGCAGGACATGTGAACACCCTCTTCCCTCGGCCCTTGTCCAAAATGCCAGCTCTACTGCAGGGAGCCAGATGAGTGAAGAATGCAATGGGTTAAGATGGAAGTTAGTGTAATTTCATCATTTTTAAAGCATCGGCCTGTGGGGCTGTGATACGCCTACATAATCAAGAAGGGTGTCACAGAAAATGTCAAGCTTTTACCTAGGAACAACCGAGCAGCTGGTTCTGGGTTGCATGATTCCATACATCCCCATGTCAGGAAGGAAAAAAAAGGAAAAAAAAAATCTTCCTTCGGGATATAACAGTCAACATTTTTTCTTTTTTTCCTTTGTGACATTGGAATGCACGGATTTGAGGGGAGTGAAGGGGAGCTGGGTCCAGCATCCTGGAACTTTCTGGCTTTGTTCACTTGGTTGGCAGATGACCTCGAAAAGTAACCTGTGTGTGGTCATCTGTTTCTCAGATCTATACTGAGGGACTGTTTTGTGCCAGAGACTGACTTCAGTGCAGGGCATCATCAGTGAGATCAATAAAGCCATTCCCTTCAGGAGCTGGGGAGACAGACAGCAAGCAGACAAGTCTCCTGCACTGGAGGGAAGTGCTATGAAGAGAAATGGAGCCAGTGAGGTGGTGGCTTGTTGAGACAGGGAAGCCAGGGATGATGGCCTTGCTCATAGGGGGACACTGGAGCAGAGATCCTGACCAATGCAGGTGTGGGAGGAAATGCCCCTGGAGAGAGGACAGGAAGTGCAAAGGCTCGAAATGGGACAAAGCTTTGCATATTCCAGGGTCAGCAAGGGGAGCAGAACGCAAGAGGCAGGGTTAGAGAGGAGGTTAGAGGGCATCTCGGGACACCAGGTCAAATGAAAAGTCATTGGAAGCTTTTTTTTTTTTTAAAGATTTTATTTGTTTATTTGATAGACAGAGATCACAAGTAGGCAGAGAGGCAGAGAGAGAGAAGGAAGCAGGCTGTCCGCAGAGCAGAGAGCCCGATGCGGGGCTCGATCCCACGACCCTGGGATCATGACCTGAGCCGAAGGCAGCAGCTTTTTAACCCACTGAGCCACCCAGGCGCCCCTCATTGGAGGCTTTTGAACAGGAGAATGGTATAATCCAACTTAAACACAAATAAAAACAAAAAACTTCTGGCTCAATGAATTAATTTTCCTTGGTTTACATGTCAATATCGAGAGGCTGGTGCTGCGCATTTGGGGCATACAGGCAGACCACATAGTTAATATACCCAGTCTTCCAAGATGAATTCAATCTCTAATAGCGTGGAGGTATCCGGAGCAGGGTCACAAAAGGGCGTCGGAAGCATGACCATGAAGTGGTAGAAATAATGAGTAAGAGGGAGGAGGGCCTGGAGTAATTGCTCTCCTTTGTTACACCCCTGAGAAAGATGTTACTTGCTGAAGGAACTTGATGAAAACTGACAATATTAAATGATTATGGCATTCAGATGGCAAAATTATACTTCAGATCACATGACTCTCAAACATAATAAATTCATGGAATTTAACTGAAAGACAAAGAAAGCTAAGCTCTTCTTGTACCTAGGCATGTTTTCAGTTGTTTTTTTTTAAATTCCCAAGTCCATTGCTTGTCACTCAAACATTTTCCTGGATTTCCTTCATCTTTCTCCGTGGAGCTTTTCCAGAGACTGGTTTCATCCTTCCATTTCCAGAGGTTAAGGGTAATCCTCTTTCTCTCTAGCACTTAGACTTCCAGCTGGCGCACCCTAAACAGCCCCCCCCTCCACCGCCTGCCACCTGCCTCTCTCCGGATTGCTGTTAAGGCAGCTTTTCAGGTAAGGCCAGTCTACCAAGGAGCATCCCTGAAGCCTGACACATAATAAGTACTCAGTCAATGCTTGATAGCTCAGTGAATGAAGGAGTAGATGAGAGAGTGAAATAATAGGAAAATAGAAAAAGCTACACTACATACACTGTAGGACACAGTGTTGGTATAACATGCATAAAAATACTCTCTTGAGATTTCTTAATGATCAGGATTTTGCATCTCACCTAATTTTAGTCCAAAATCTTTCCTGCATAGCTCTTTGAACAATCATTTACCTTATATCCAAGTGAGTGTTTCCTCTTGAAAGTTTATATATATTTTGAAAGAGTTTATTTATAGTTTGTCAGAGAGCAGGAGAAAGAGCACAAGCACGGGGAGCAGCAGGCAGAGGGAGAAGCAAACTCCCCTCTGAGCAGGGAGATCCACTCAGGACTTTATCCCAGAATCCTGGGATCATGACCCAAGGGGAAGGCAGGCGTTTAACTGAACCACTCAGGCATCCCAAAAGTTAATATATTTTGAATCCCCGATGAACCTTAGCTTTCTAGGTCATAGAGGAAGTAGGTATCCCTCTGACAGCTGTCTCTTGCTTTCTGAGTGTCCGTTTGATTCACTATCCTCAGAATCACAAGCACTTATTTCCTCCCCTCCAGCAGGAGCCAGTGCAATTTAGTTCAAGAAATATTAATCGTTCTTATGTGCCATGCCCTGTGCCAAAGGCGGGGAAAATACTATAAAATACTCCAACTAGAAGATAACCTCAAATTTTGGAAAATCCTCAAAAAGCTGTATTGCCTTATGCATTTGATATTAAAGATGCTTTAGCAGAACCCGGAACCGTGATTTAATTCTGTGAAATACACTAAGATAATTAGAACCACAGCCTCTGATGATCTCTGATGCTGTCATTCAAGTCACTGAAGAAACATATTTTTCTGTCGTTTGCTGCATCTTGGTTACACACACAAAGATGTCCACCCCCTCATGTATTTTTTCCTCTGAAAGATGAAAGCAAGGCTTCAGCACAGAGCAGAGAAGACCGTATTGTTCAAAATCGTTGAGGCCAAAGCATTAAAAATTGAGACCTGGAAAATATGGCAAAAGGGAAAATGCAAACTATAGGGAAACCCTCCAGTGAGACTGACACAGACAGAGTCCGCACAACTCGAGCGTGCTTAGAAACCTAGGTGTGCGGGACAAGGTTCCCAGGTGCGATCGGCAGTCCACTTTAGGTAGTTTAGAAGAAAAGGAGTTCATTTTGGGGCGCCTGGGTGGCTTAGTGGGTTAAGCCTCTGCCTTCAGCTCGGGTCGTGATCTCGGGGTCCTGGGATGGAGCCCCGCATGGGGCTCTCTGCTTAGTGGGGAGCCTGCTTGCCGCTCCACCCGCCCCTGCCTACTTGTGATCTCTGGCTGTCAAATAAATAAATAAAATCTTAAAAAAAAAAAAAGAAAGAAAGAAAAGGAGTTCATTTTAAAATACGATAAGGTGCTCAAGAGGGCCAGAAAATGTGTCTGGTTGACCATACAACCGGGAACACCAGGCGAACCCCAAGAGGGGATTGTTGCCACAGTGAGCCCCGGCAGCCTCTGCTGGACACCCACGCCGCAGCTGGCACCATTGATGGTGGACCCTGAATGCTGCCCTCTGCCCCTGCTGACCCTTGAGACCCCATGTTTAATCTGCCACCCTTCCAGAGAGGGGTTCCACTTTGGTTGCCTGCTTAATTAGAGCTGATACGGTAACATGTACCCCTCCCGCTCTCCCCCACGGTCTCTTTACTCTGATTTTGGGAGAAAGAGCTCCATCTATTGGCCAGCGGGTCACAGCACACACGGCGTCCGGCAGGGAGCATCACCCTGGCCAGGATTTCCCTCTGCCCGCGCAGCGGGTAACTCACGCCACTCTCTTCGGGTTCTGGACTACTTGGTGAGAAATCCCGTGAGCCTAGGCCTGTGGTCTCACTTCCATCACTGTCACTGATCTCTGGTGGGAAGCGCTGTGGCGCGTAAGGGAGTTTGGTAAATCCACGCAAGGGCCGCTGCCTGGAGAATCCAAGTCTGGGATGGGCCGTTGCTCCCGCGAAGACAAATAATTGCCCTCCCCACAAGGGAAGGGGGTCTCCGCTCTGATTTTCCTCCCGAATGTGGTATTATAACAAGTCTCAGGGGAGGTCACTGCTGCTGAAAGTTAATCAGCAGTGGCGGCAGGCACTTGGTGACCCGTCCTTCATTGGGCCAGTACATTACCTCCAGCCTGAAACCACAGCCACCTTGTCCATGAGGCCACCGAACAAGGGGTGGCTAGGGGAAAGGGAAGGCACCGGGCAGGCAGTCTTCCACCTGCGGACTTAGAACCTGACACAAATATTCTCCCATACTGGGCCCTGTTCTGAGATGTCCACTCTTTTTTTTTTTTCTTTTTAAGATTTTATTTATTCACTTGATAGAGATCACAAGCAGGCAGAGAGGCAGAGAGAGACAGAGGAGAAAGCAGGCTGTCTGCAGAACAGAGAGCCCGATGTGGGGCTCGATCCCACGACCCTGGGATCATGACCCGAGCCAAAGGCAGCGGCTTTAACCCGCTGAGCCACCCAGGCGCCCCTGAGATGTCCACTCTTGCCCTGACCTTTCACGGCACTGGCCGCCCTTTCAGAGCGGTAGCCCGCCATGACAGGGTGAGCGTCTCCTCTCAGGCTGTCTCTCCTTCCAGGCAAAGTGGACCATGTAGACCACTCCACGCTCTACTCCCGGGGAAAATTTCCTTTCCTCCTTGTCCCTTGGCCTCGGCGGGGCTGAAGAGCCCCAGCAGTGAAATTCCAGCAAATGCCAGCAAGACTTGCAGAACCATCTGTGAGCCAGAATGGACTTCTTTCCTCCTTGGTGAACTGCTCATCGCGAAACCCCCATGGGACCATGGTCGCAGGGGAGGGTAGGGGTGCGGCGGGCAGGAGGCCCCTGGCAGGATGAGGGGATGACTGTTCCTGTAGCTCAGCAGGGCCGTCAGCCGTGGAGCTCGTGCTGATGTATACCGGTTCCCACTGATGAGAACGTGCTGGTGGGCTGGGCTTATTGACCTTTGGCGTGGTGGTCAAAGCACTCTCTGTTCAAGGTGGGCAGGCTGGGTCACACAGTCACCTGGTGTCCCGTGGTCAAGCCCTCAGTTGCCAGCCAAGAGTTCTTTCTAACAGGAGGATAATTACTTGCACAAGAGAGCTTGGCTTTGCTCCAGAAGCAAAGAGGCTACAGCTATCCTTGCCCTATGAGGACTTGCTGCAGTCTCCAGCCAGCATCTGATTGCTCACAGACATTCTGAGCATCATTAGATCTGCTGGGTCATGAGGATAAAAATGCAGAGCTGCTCACAGTGGGCCTGGACCACCTGGAGGACCCTCCCTTGCAGGAAGCCTCCATTAAAAGTAAATGAGTCAGAGCAACAAACCCAAAGGTGCCAATAGATTGCCTTTGGATACCAAGGAATTCCATCAAGCAACTGTGCCTCTTTCTTAACGGCACTAATAGCTGCAGTTCTTACAAAGGAATCACTGCTTTTGTTCGGCCATTTTGGTAGGATGAAGGAGGTGGGGGGAGCCTGAGGAAGATGGGATCTTGGTCTTCCGATAACAGTCACTCTTACTCCATGGTTTGGGAGCCATTGTGGGGATTCTGCATTTGCTCAGGGCACCGTTCCAGGTATAGAGTCAGGATCTGGGGAAATTACCACATAGTTTTTCACTGAGAAAACTGAAGCAGTCAGAAGAGAACTTGCACAGTCTACCACCACCACATCCGCCCACCTTCCAGCATCTGCTCCCACTTACAGTCTGTTCTACAGTGTGTGTTTCTGTAATAGGCAGTCACTCAAATGTTATTGCTAGGTCGGGGATGACATCACTCTAAAGTGGAAATCGGGTCAGTTCATAAGTCATGTCTACCCTCAGCACATTAATACTTTGTGCTACCAGATAAGAGCAGCTGAGTGTGAAGATACTAATGGAATGAGCTGAATGAGTAAACTGCAGAAAGAATAAGGTAGTTTGCGAGAGGTCTTCTCACTGCATCTTCTTACTGATTCCTTTGGGCCACAGGTTCTGTCTCAGAAGTCCTTATTGTGTAGGTAGCAGCCTCTACCCTTCTACCAAATTCTATTCAACCTTCCTTTGCCCTTTTCTTGGAAAGGTGATACCCTTTATTTACTGATCAATAGTTGACCCTCGAACAACATGGGTTTTAACTATGGGGGTCTACTTTTATGTTTTTTGTTTTTTTTAAGATGTACTTATGTACCACACACACGTGGGGTGGGGAGGGTAGAGGCATGGGGAGGGGGAGAGAATCTCAAGCAGACTCTGTGTTCAGGGTGGAGCCCGATTCCAGGCTCGATCCCACGACCCTAAGATCATGACCTGAGCCGAAACCAAGAGTCAGACGCTTAACTGACTGAACCACCCAGGTGCTCCCCTCCCCTTTATTTAAGAGTTGACCACAAAAGCTACAAGGGCATTTATTTATAGCTGCCCACCTCA
>RCUC01091808.1:0-25774 GCA_003697995.1 Taxidea taxus jeffersonii | reverse complement strand
AAGAAATTACCAAATGAAAGCTGCTGTAATGACAGATAAAAAATTTAAGTCAATAAAGATTTAGTAGAAATAGAGTTACTAAAGAAAGTATTCACCCAGAAGATATAAGAATCACCAACTTTTTGCATCTAAGAGACAGCTTCAAAAATAAAAATAAAAAAATCAAAGGAGTAAGTAGAAACCAACAGAATCTGGAAACCTAGGAGATTTTAATTTATTTCTCTAGGAGGCTGAAGACTGCAACAAAATTTGGTAAAAGGGGTAAACTTGAGAGTAAAATTTAAAAGATTTTCCTACACACGTTATATGTGTATAGGATATATGATATATGATGAGACAGAGAGACAGGTCTAACAGATTTATATAATCCTGCTCTTAACCAATTAGATCATATGTTCAATTAAAGGATACATTACATTTGCAAACATCACCCTTAAACTAATCAAAGAGTAAATTCAAATAAATTTCAAAGAATATTGCAACAATATATTATGATCTGACCTCAATGCAATTAAATTTAAGGAAATAAATGTTAAAAGATTGTAAATCTGTCTATATAAATAAGTAGATAAATTATATATATTTAGAATTTGGTGTAAATAAAATAATTACAAAGCAGGAGAAGGGTGAGTGAAGTCATCCCTTAGGGCAAAATATCTAAAGAGAAAATTTATAAAAAATATCGAAGTTTTCGAAAATGAGATTTCTTTTCACATGTATTAGTTAGCCAAAGAGCCCACAGAGCCAAGTATTCATCACCCACTGGGAAAGGGAGCCCTCAAACACAGATAATGGGATTATAATGCAGTGTCACCACTTTGGAGAACAAATGATACCCAGTAAAGCTGAAGGTGTACACACCTGGGAATCTGGATATATTGACCTCAGATGCTCTTTCCACAAGTGCCCAGGACACATCTTTAAGAAAGTTCATTTTAGGGCGCCTGGGTGGCTCAGTGGATTAAGCCGCTGCCTTCAGCTTGGGTCATGATCTCAGGGTCCTGGGATCGAGCCCCACGTTGGGCTCTCTGCGCTGCGGGGAGCCTGCTTCCTCCTCTCGCTCTGCCTGCCTCTCTGCCTACTGTGATCTCTGTCTGTCAAATAAATAAATAAAATCTTTAAAAAAAAAAAAAAGAAAGTTCATTTTAATATTATTTGAATAGTAAAAGAAATTCACAAAAAAACATAATGTCTACTAAGGAATCCATAGGTATTATAAAATGCTCATGAAATTCAACTCTAATCAGTAGTTGAAATTAATGAACTAGAGCTCCATGAATCAAATGTAGAAATTACGAAACAGTGTGCAATGAAAATAAGCAAGTTTCAGAATGATAATCACTGTACAGTATGGGAATATTTATAAACATGTTTAAAACATGCAAGCACGTCTCGTTGATTGTACATATGCATTCATGGATTACAACATAACAGATTAAGAATAGCAGTTACATTTTTCAGGACTAGGCTGGGGAATGTGCTTAGGGAATTATACTCAGAGGGTTGGAACTGTATTTCTTAGACCTTATCTCTCAAAAAAATATTTGAAGCAAATATAGCAACATTAATATTAACCTGAAAAGAAAAAGATTTATTAACCTGGATGGAGGGTAGATAGTTGTCATCTCAGTCTCTTGGATTTCTATAGGAGTGAAATATTTTATGATTAAGGTAAAAAGAAATGCCTAGAGAAGCTGATTCTGGAGCACTAGATCCCGCAGCCATAATCGTGTTCAAGGTTGCCTGGCACTTCCTTCCTCTGTGGGGTGGTGGGTGGGAGAAATTTTCTGTCAACGGATAATTTAGCAAACAAGAAAGTTCCGACTGCACTCCCTGCTATTATATATAGAAATAGCTCCTCTTCCAGAAGAGGAAGAAGGAACCCTTACAGAGCTTAAACATACAAATTCAAATATCTGATTAGATGTTAATTAAAAGCAATTTTATTTGCTTTTCTTTTTCTTTTTATGACTTTACGAGTCTTCATAAGCCTAAGTAGGAGAGAGATGATTATTTCAGGAGTTCCTCAGATAAGGACACATTTGAGTATAAAGAACACTTAGACAATTAAATATCTGGACAGAAAATGCTCATTTGTTTCACTAGGTAAATCACTTAAAAAAACAAATGGCAGAATAAATCCTGCCAGCTAGCAAGAAAAAAAAAATCCTAAACAACTGGTGGTCTCTGCTGTGTTTGGAGTTAGCTATAGGGAAAATACCTTGGACAAAGATAATATGTTATTACCTCCATTCAGGGAATCCTCTTTGTGGATTCTGATTATTAAGGCCTAGACAGGCTTGACCAGAGGAGACTGGCATCCTACTTGGTAGTTTGTGTTTCTAAAATCACATCAAGAACAGAATAATGCAATAGAATGTATAGATTTAATATCAATGGGTATAGAGAATGTGTGTGTGATTACCATAGGTAATGAATATGTATAGATTGTAACTCTGTTGATAATTTATTGTTCTTAGCCAGAGTAGAGTGTATTACCTGGTCATTGTTTTTAATAATCATCTTAAATAAAAACCTATCTCTTCATGATAATCTCTTATTTTAACAAAACATATGTATATATAAACTATACCAGAAACCATCAATTAACATGCCAGATAAGAACTTAAACACTGTGCAAAGGTATAATGTATCATGCTGTTTGCTAAGATTAAATCTTCACCTTAAATTTTGTAGCTTATTTATGTATTCATTATAAAGAATAATAATGTAAATGGATTTCTCCAACCATGTTAAAAATGTGTATTTGAATATATGAAAATATTTATTAGTATCAAAAGTGTTTTTGAAATATATATATTTTAGTTTTAGCCTACATCTTTCACCTGGAAACTCAGTTTGTTTTATATATTTCCATAATAAAAGTAATATTTAGGTGAAATTATAAGAAATATTAAACATATATCCTGTTTCTCATGATAATATGCCTCCTGTATATGCAAATAAACACAGCAGAAAACTTTTGTTTTAAAAAAGTATTTTTGTAGAAAATCTCAACACTTACCCTTTGAATTTAAATAAAGAGCCTTCTTTTAAGACTGTTTCACTTTGTGGATTGTCAGGAAAAAATTATTTCCAACAATATACAACTGGGTACTTGAGACACTAAAGAGACTAGATGCACATATTCTGTGTGAAAATGTGTGGGACAGTAGGCATTTTTAGTCTCCTCATTATGATAAGTAACTGCTTGAAATGTCTGTTTGGACAGTGCCTAGAGTGTTGTGAGCGGAGGGCAGATGGAAGTAGATGGCTGGAATTCTTTTCTATCCCCACCTTGCAGAGCGTCAACCCTTGGAATGCTCCCACGTCCTGCATTTTCTTGCAGCTCTGCTATTACCCAGGTGGGAGGTTAGTATTCAACACTTGCTCTGCTGCTGCTGCTGCTGCAATGCTTACACTTAAGAAATCCCTGGGTTTATCATCATTTATTAATTGCTTAATCAATAAGCTCTGTAAATGGTGACCATAATTATCTCAGAAGGTCACTGAAATAAAGGAGAGTAAGGTCCCAGGGCGATAAGGCTCAGGCTCAAATCCATTTATCTGAAACTACATGACAAGATGCTATTTTTTATTTCTGCCCTGAATTTCAAATTAACAGTCAGCTGAAAAGATTCTGTTGAAGAATGAATCCATAATAAGGGGATTTACTTCTTTTCCCTTGGAGTTGTTTCTTTGCTGCCATTGTTATTGATTAATGGGATATGTATACCTTAAAGGAGCGCTGCTATTCTTTGACTATCTTCTCTCCAGAGTATATTAGGATCATGTTAATGTCTTGCATTTCTCAACACTGGAGAGTCAATCAAGTGTTTTAGAAACTATGTGTTTTATATAGAGAAAGTCAAGAAAGCAGAATAAGAATGTATACAGCGTGTTCACTTTTGGAAAAAGAACTCTGTATTCTGTTGCTGTTTTTTGTTTTTTGTTTTTTGTTTTTTGTTTTTTTTTTTTGCTCTGCTTCTGGCTTTCTGTCTATAGAAAACATAGTTTCTGAAACAACTAGTTTTTGACTATTGAAAAATGCAACATAGATTAATAGATGATAGAGATAGACATCCAAATATATTGCTTATATTCTAAAAGTATATAGGGGAGTCGTGCATTTTCATCATTCCTCGTTTGTGCTGTTTTATTTTGTTCATCTTTAGTTTAGTTTTAAAAGAAATTTTTTTAAAGAATTAATTATTTATTTAACAGAGAGAGAGAACACAAGCAGGCAGAGAATCAGGCAGAGAGGGAGGGGAATGCAGGCTCCCCGCTGAGCAGAGAGTCCGATGTGGGCTTGATCCCAGGACCCTGAGATCATGACCTGAGCTGAAGGCAGAGGTTTACCCCACTGAGCCACCCAGGTGCCCCTTTAGTTAGCTTTTTAATGTATACTTTACATACAATAAAATATATGAATTTCAGTGTATAATTCTATGAGTTTTCTCAATCTCTTGTAATATGAGTTGCCATGTTATTGAGCTGCACTATTCAATACAGTAGCAACCAGACACAGGTGGTATTTGAGCACCGGAAACAGGAGAGTAACATAGAAAATATGTTGGATGAGCCAAGGTTACATAGAATATATGTTTAATTAGAGTTTAATTATACTTTTTTCTTATTAACTTTTTAAATAAGCCTCCCGAAATTTTTAAAATTACATATGTGGCTTGTATTCTATTTCCATGATACAGGAAAGATACAGAACATTTTCATCAACATAAAACATTTCCTCATGCCTCCTTTCATTGAGTTCTGCCAACCCATTCTCATTCCCTGACAACTACAAATCTATGTCTGTCTCTAGTTTTGAATTTTTTGCAGTTTTATATAAGCAGGTGTGTGTGTGTGTGTGTGTGGTCTTGTAAGTGTTATGTAAGCAGCTCTGTATATGTGGTCCTTACGAGCAGGTTATGTAGTCTCTGCTTGACTCTTTCTTTGCAGAATGCTCAGAATGATAGATACAGAATGCTGTTTCAATAGTTCATTCTTTTTTAATACTTAGTACTCCTTGCTAGTATTCATTGTTATTGCTTAGTAGTACTTAGTAGTATGAATACACCTCGATCTCTTTATCATTCACGTTAATGATCCTTGAGTTTGGGCCATTGTGAACAAACCTGCTATGACCATTTGAGTAAAAGTCTGTGTGGACATACATCCTCATTTATTTTGAATGAACACCTAGGAATGAAGCAGCTAAGTCAAAAATTAAGGAATAGTCAAATAATATTCCAATGGTTCTGTACCGTTTTATCTTCCAACAACAGTGTATGAGAGTTCTAGTGGCTCCCTACCATTGTCTACATATGCTGTTGTCAGTCTTTTCAACTTTATAAGCTCTAGTGAATATGTAATAATATCTCAGTGTGAAATTAATTTTCATTTCCGAAATGAGAAACAAACCTCTTCTCATATGATTATTTGAAATTTATGTATCTTGTTTCCTGAAATGAATATTTCTTTGTTCATTGTTTAAGAACTAGAAAATATTTAGGATCACCTGTGGTTCAGTTGGTTAAACATTCAACTCTGGTTTCAGCTCAGATCATGATTTCAGTGTCCAGAGATCAAACCCCATGCAGGGCTGCACACTCAGCAGAGGTCTGCTTTCCCTCCCACTCCACCCGCACCCAGCTCTCTCTCTCTCACACACACACACACTCTCTCTCTGTCTCTAAAATAAATAAATAAATCTAAAAAAAAAAACCAACTAGAAATTTTTTTATCTAGAAAAAATCCTCTATCAGCCATATTTTGTAAATGTTTTTCTATCATCTGACTTGCCTATTTGTTTTTTTAACATTATCTTTTAAAGTGCCAAAGTTTTTGTTTTCATGAATTTCAGTATAACTTTTTTAAAAGTTTATGGTTTATACTTTTATTTTTCTAAGAAAACCAATATTTTCTCCTATGACTTCATCAAAAACTTTTTTTTTAAGATTTTATTTATTTGACAGAGAGAGAGAGTGATCACAAGTAGGCAGAGAGGAGGAAGCAGGCTCCCTGCTGAGCAGAAAGCCCAATGTGAGGCTTGATCCCAAGACCCTGGGATCATGACCTGAGCCAAAGGCAGAGGCTTAACCCACTGAGCTACAACAGGTGCCCCTCATCAAGAACTTTTACAACTCGGACTTAGTATACTTTTGAAAAATCCATCAAACTGTGTATATGTGGGTCAATTTCTAAATCATTTTTGATTGTTACTTTTAACCACTTTTTTCTAAATAAGTGACTCACATTTACTTAATAGTTATGAAACACTCATGCCCTAAGAACACTAGCTGTATTGTTTATCTGAAAAACCTCGAGTTGATTTTATGTCTTACTTTCAAAAACTATGTGACATTTTTTTTTTTCTGTGGTGAAGGCAATGGAGCAAAAAGTAGACTGGGAATGAGGGTTAGCTTAGCCAAGGAAAAGTGGATGCTAAATGTCTGAAAGCTATGATGACATTGCCAAAGAGGTTATGAACCAAAAATAGAAGTCTGGCTCATCATTCAGGAGAACAAATATAGAAGGCTGAATGAGAGTACTTGAGCAGAAGTCCAGAAAAAACAAATAGGATTAACAGGGATAAATAACCTAGTCCAATAAATCAGTTTAAAATTATTGCTTTTAAATATTATAGAAACTCCAATAGCTAAAACTTTTGAAATATATCCATTTAAAAAGAGAAAGATGACGTGTAACCCTGAAAAAAATGCAAACGACTAGATGAAGTAGTTTTTATATGCCATCTTGATGAAGTTGTGTTTATCTGGACGGAACCTTTAACTATGAACCAGTCAATGCAAATTGGAGCCTGGTGTTACTATAAATATTTAAATGGTATCTGCTTTCCAAGACAGAATGAACAATTTACACTGCCGAGTTATGGGCATTTCTTATTTAGGGAGTGCATGAAATGAAAGGGCACATTTTAGGAGGAAAGCAAAATCACATTCCAGCGCAATGTCTGCTGCTGTCCTGCGATGCTTTTTACATGGACATTTCCTGCGGTTACTCGTACTCCCCAGTGCTGAAGTATGAGCACGTTTTGTTGCTTTCCCCTTCCCACGGTGCACTTCATCTCCAGATTTCCAGTATGCTTTAATTAGTTATTGGAAAAGATTCAATACCATAGAAGCTTGTTTCATAATTTTAGGATGATGGAGTACTACAGGAAAGCTATTCTATACACCAAGACATTTGAGGTTCTTAAATTTATGTTTCTCCCAAAATTGCACCATTAAATGCAGAAAACTAGCTAAGGTATAAGGTTTAATGCTGCTCGTTCAAGAGGTACTTAACAAATACTCGTGGAGTTGAATATTCTACGAGTGGCAATTCTCAGGGTTCGGAGAAGAGAGTTGGATTTCAAGTGCAGTACTAAATGGATAGGGAACTTGAAAAAAAGTTAACCAGTCTGCACCATCGTTTTCTTGTCTCCAGTATGAAGAAGCTCACCTGGATCAGCTGAAGTTTAAGGTGTATTTATTTATTTATTTATTTAAACCACTGTAGGAATCCAAGAGTCTGCACTCTACACATCTAAACAGTCACATATGTCCAGAGGTGTCCCTTTAAATAGGACAGGTTGCTCTTCCCAACCACACCTACAATGGCTGTTCCTCTTAGGTATTTTCAGAAGTCATTGAAGGTTATTTCTTGCACTCCATGGTTTGCCACTTGCTTGGAACGACAGCTGTCCATGCTGAGGTGCCAGGGTCATTTTGTGTTTGACCTAAAAGACACTAGTGACATTTTGGTTAGTTGACTGAGTTCCCACTTTTGAGTCTCCTGATCTCACTACTCCCAATGGCCCGTGGAGGTTTTTGTGAAGCAGTTATTTTAGGATTTCTCACTTTGCCCATTTATTTTAATATTTTGGAGATAAAATTTCCTTCTTTGTGGGATTCAATAAGTCTTTGTGAAGATGATTGGAAAGCATCCAGAATGCCAACACCATTCTCAGAGTTCTCTTCTATGGCACGAGAAGAATCCTTCAACTCTCAGACCTAAACAACTGTGGGGGGCCGTCTGCACCTCTAGCTTCCCAGATGTGCACGTGTGTCTCTATCCGGGGCGAGCAGAGCTTACACTCAAGTCAGACACTGTGCTAAATAAAGAGACGCTCAGAGCAAATAGGGCCTTTTTATTTTGTGAAATGTAACTCCTAAATAATTTTCAAAGTGCATGTAGGTTTGACAGGATGGGTGATAATTAGCAACAACCAAACTATTTTCATTCTTTGAGTCACATCAGGTATGACCTTTCAGTTTATGGCTTTGCACTGGCCTTTTCAACTGCAGAAACTTATATATAATGTGATCTTTGCAGCTTCAAAGACAGGCACTCTCCCAGGAATGAGAATTGGTGGTAGCAGGTGCTTTGTCATTCATGGTGGTAGCCTTCCTACAAATCAAGGGTAACTGACATGGAATAAAAATGCGAATGACCAAAGCCTGTCCCAGTCTTGAAAATATATGCAAATCCACATTATAAGCTCTACAGTCTTACAAATGGTTGTTTTAAAAATGATAATTGTTTTCCATTGCTGAATAATAGCTCTTAATCAAAAGTACCAGTTGTACAATGAACCCTTCAAAGGTGAGCTTTGGATTGATGTAAAGAGGTTTTCTTGTGTGTTCTAACTGAAGGTATATGATGAAAATGTCTGGGAGTATGCTGAATTGAGATATTCACAAAATTTTTATCATCATAATTAAATCTATTAATAAGTTTATTGATTTCTTTCACCTAATTGTCACACCCTATTTCTGTATTATATTGAGTGAAATTTTCACATTGGGTATTTTAGCACCAGTGAAAAGGACTCAAATTTGCTTATCTTCACCTTCTGGGAAACTAATCAATAGTAAAAAAAATAATTATTGTACTTTATATTGCAAGGAAATATATTGAGAAAAGCAGAAACATGGAGATTCTAGTTTGTAAATTTAACTCTACAAAACTGTTAAAGACATTATGTTCTTTATAAGGTAAACCTTAAATAATTATATTCTGGCTCATTAACAAATGTCTACAAAAGTAAATTTTAAAAAGGCTTTTTGGTAATTAATATATGCCTAAATAAATATGGATAAACAATTAGTAAGAAAGGCTTCCTTTATACAGTGTTCATTTTTCTCTTCAAAGATTGGGAATTCATCTTTCTGTGGAGTGAAAAAATTCTGGTTATGGGGCACCATAATACTATCAGCACCTCCAAATTCTTTGTAGAAAAGGAGCATGGCAACAAGGCTCCTTTGTGGTGCTGAGCAAATGACACAGACATTGGAACGCCATATGGTAAAACATATGTTAAGATGACTTTGCTTTATGATTTTTGGATATAGGTTTCCAGATAAACTTTCTGTAGTGGGAACACTAATAGGACAAATGTATTCTTGTTAAATAAGTCATTCCAGAACAAGAACAAAAAATCAAGAGTTACTGTACTTAAAAATATATATATAGTTACATGATAGAAAAAAATTATATATTATATATACACACTACTACCTAAGTAATTTAGAATAAGCAATAAAAATAATACATGCTTTGTTATAGGATAAGTGGCCTAAATTATTCATTTTGCCTGTCCACACTGATTACCTTAACTTAAAAATAAAAAATGAAAAAAAGGAGGTTTTGTGTTTGGTTCTCCATGTCTCCATGTGTAAACTGAGGTTCAAATAAGGTAGAATGGTGATATTTTCAAATCCAATTCCAAATAGGTTAAAATTGGTGAAATCTTGCTGAATCAATTTTCAGAATTGTTGGAGTTATAAAAAACAAACAAACAAACAAAAAACAAAGCACTTTGTATCTTTTAAAACCCAAAACATATTTATCCCCTGAGCACCTTTGCTTTTAATTTACAGAAGATTGTTTTTGAAGGAAATTTACTCTTCTAATTTCTCATTTATTTACACTGAACTTATTAAGATGTTATGTTGTATAATCTATTTGAATTTTAAGAATCCTGAAAAAGAATAAATGAAACGATGGGATCATTTGAGGTTCTATGAAGAATCTTTTTTGTTGTTTTTTAAGTAACTTTTCTCAGGGCAGGTATTATGTTTTTGGTAAATACAAGTAAACTTGAATATAAAAAAAAATTCCACATTTAGTTGGAGGAATTCAACTAAAATAATTTTTAAGTCAGTTTTAAAGTTGGTAAAATATTTTTTTCAGCCTGGAAACATTGGTGTTGGCGGTGAGGAAATACACAAGGATTTTCAGACAGGTAGGCAAAATCCAGTACTGTAGAGTCTCCAATCAACGGTGTTCTACTTGTTGGAAAGAGCCAAGGCAATGCTTTGTATCTGACAATATGGAACATTTCTGCATTTACCGTCTCATAGTTTAAGATGCTGTTCTTCAAGCTCAAAATAATGTATGTGATTTTCTTTTCTGTAGATCCACTCCATCTTCAAGGCCTATTTCAAGAATTGCATTTAACATGTAACCTTCCATGTCTTATTCAACATTCTCGTCAATGAAATCCTAGCATACTAGCATTGAATAAAATTCAGTTTAACAACAGAATTTATCTCTCTCCCTCGGACTGTCTCTCCCTCTCTTTTTCTATATTGTTTTTGTCTCCTGTAAACAGTGTAAATTCTTTGGAGAAAGGGATTTTTATCTTCTGCTATTATGCCTAGTAGCCAGGCACTTTGATTATCCATATGTTGGAATTATACAATGATTAGAAATCGCTAAAAGGCTTTAGGAAGTTTTGATGATGTAAAGAAGGTTTAGAGTTTCCACCTGGCCCTTAAGAAGTGTGAATTAATTATGCTGGGTAAATAGTTCGTGCAAAGCTACACAAGGACATGACTATACATATGCTTCTGGTTGTCTCCTTCAAAGGTAAGTGTTCTGGTCCTTGTTCAGTCTCTATACATGTGACCTTGGGCACGTCACTTTGTCTTTATTGGACTTTAGTTTCTCCAACTGTAAAATGATGAACTTGGTCTTGATTTTCAAGCTTCCCTGCTAAGCTCCCCAAGAAAGAGTCTAAGGTCACCTTGGAGATGGATGGGGAAGTTGAGCTGGTAGATTACTGGATCTTCATTTCCATTTCAACCAGAACAATTCCATCTTTCACTTGAAACGTTGCATTTTCCCATATGGGTTCCTTTAGAGGGGAAAATGTACTTCAAAGCTAAAAAAATGTTTACAAATGATTGCAACATTATCTATAAAAATCTTCCCTATTTCTAGATCGGTGAATATGTTTTTTGTCTTTAATTCCCAGAGAGCTTGCTTCTAGAAATGTCCCCATAGTTTTAGTCTAGGTTGTTCTTCCAAGCCTCCATCATTGTCTATAAATAACCCTCTGATCTTGCACATTAGAACCAGGAGGAAGAAAGCTCACATAGGGCCCACAATGAAATGTGCCTCTTTATTCTGTTTTAAAAATATATAAATTCAATTGCATATTCCTTAATATTTTTCTCAAATCTATTTTTAAACTTTTTATTGCTTTACTGACAAACTCTTTTAACTAGGTCTGTTTCTGCCCAATAGGAAATTTACCAATTTCTCTTCACTCCTTTGAACTATTTTCCTTTGCATTAAGGTACTTAGGAATCAAGTAGTAAATTTTCTGTTAAAAGGGAGTCGTTTTCCATAGCTATTTCTCTGTCATGAACTCCCATTGCCTTTAATGATGTGGGTCTAAACTTGAGGCACAAAAGAACATTTGTACTTCTCACTCTTTAAGGGAACTTTATATTTTTTACCAAAGAACCTGAGAAAGTTCTAAATTAGTCCATACTTTATAGACTTATATTCCACAACCAAAAGAAACAAGAGTGAATCCTTTGAGCATGGGTGTAGTTAAATGTCCCATGTTGCAACTCACAGGCTTTTCTCTATACTGGAAAATGCATACGACATTTTCCAGAGTTGTCATTGTACACTTTCATCAACAGTGTATTCACAATGAAAACAAATGTTATCAAGGTAAAGTAGAAGTCCTTCTATATCTCTTATTTTCATTTCATCAGAACTTGCCACATATGGTGATATATTCATATAGATGGCAAAATGTTACACACACACACACACACACACACATGGACAGGCACACACACAGATCTCTGTCAGCATTTTGCTTTCCATTGTAAACTAAGTTTTTTTGTTGTTTGTTTGTTTGTTTTAAAGATCTTATGTATTTACTTGACAGAGAGAGAGCACAAGCAGAGGGAGCTGCAGGAAGAGGGAGAGGGAGAAGCAGGCTTCTTACTGTGCAGGGAGCCCGACACAGGACTCGATCCCAGGACCCTGAGAGCATGACCTGAGCCAAAGGCAGAAGCTTAACTGACTGAGTCATCCAGGCGCCCTACAAACTAAGTTTGTGCCAATAAATTCAGTGACATTAAGCATGGGAAATATTGAAAGCATGGATAATTATACCATAATAAATTGAATTTATAGTCTTGAAAAAATTTTTTTTATTAAACTTGATGACATTAATATAACTATATGTTTGAGAGGTTACATTAATCCAGTAAAGGGTGTTAGGATGGGAAGGGAACAAGAGAAAGAAAATTTAACTGAAATTACTTTGACCTAAAAAAAAAAAAATGTGGAAGATAAGATAATTAGGTGGATTTGGGGATCTCTAATGAGTGAAGTGAAGCTGGTAATGAATTAGCCACAGATTTTGACAATCCATGAATAGTCTAAAATCCTGCTGTTCCTGTGCAGCTGAAGGTCATATAGAAACGAAGTGGCACTGATTCACTGGGGAAGACTGATTTGCAGCAACATCTTTGTCTGAGGGCATGTCATGTTTTTGAGGAAAACAGTTTTTAGGACCCTGTCTCTTACTAATTACTTCTCTAAATGTAGATAAGCATAGAGGATTTCTTGTGAATAAAAAGAGAATGAAACTTGGTTCTAGGATGTAATAAAGACCAGCAAGACATTTAAAGAATGTTAAAAGGAAAAAAAATAAAGAATGTTAAAAGGACATTCAGGTTTGTGTAAGGGAATTTGTTTTAATGCTATTATATAAAAATAAAATGTGTTTCATTTTTATAGTGAAGTTCCCCTAAAAGCAATCCCAGACAAGCAAAATGGCCTATTTATTTATTTATTTATTTATTTTTGGAGATTTTGTAGTGTCTGAGAAATTTGAACGTTAAATGTTTTATCTCTAGGGTTCTTTTGAAAGCAGAGCCAATCGTAGTCCTTGTTTTAATCTCTGTGAAGTTCATTTTCCTGATCTGCAAAAACTGAATCCAGTCCTCACTGGATCTCTAAGACCCTTTCCAGCTCCAGAGTTATGTGATTATAATGTAATTTGTCATTCTTTGTTGCCTTTATTTCTTCCATTAAATGAAGAGTTGTTGCCTAATCAATATAAGACTGACAGTAAGTACTACAGATTCAAATTGTGAATGGTATCGTATGGCATACGGTATAGGTTTTCCTTTTCAGATACGGTATGTGTGGTCAGAGTTTTCTGAAGTCAGATAGGGTGAGATGTAATAACTACCGCCAAGAAATAACTTGGGTGCATAAAATATTCTGTATACACACACGTATACACACACATCTAGTTTGAATGCATAATAAACATCTCTGGTAAGAACTATGAGTTGAGCCTAAAGAAAAAAGCCTCTCAAATTACAATAATGGCAATAATAATTATTATTGTGAATCGCAGTAATAGCATTGCCACTAATAATATTCTGATAAGAAAAAATCCTCACATAACATTTACTATGTGCTGGGCACTATTCCATACACTTTACATTTGTAAACTTATTTTGATGCTCATGATAAATCTGTATTATGGGCATAGTTATTTAGTTATACCCATTCTAAAAAGAATCACACATAAATATAGACAGAATACTATTTAGTGCAGTTTACAATATGATAGACCTTGTTACAACATTTTAAATATTCCATGTTTTTTTCAGTCTTGACACCAATCCTGATTGGTAGATAATGTTTTCTTCTACCTTACAGATGAGAAGATTGAGACTTGAATAACTTAAATACCTTACCCAAATGCTATGGCTAGATAAGAAAAAAAGAATTTTATATGCACAGGATTTGTTTGACTCCGTCTTTGGGCTTCTTCACCGTTCTACCTGGGAATTTCCAAGGTTATTCCTTTTTAATGTGAGTAAAGTAATTTCAACATGTGGCTATGGGAGAAGATAAAGTGGTTAGGGAGAATATTTTATAGCATTAATAACAACTCAATCTTCTTCAGATGCTAGGGGGACACCACCTCACTTTCTATTTATAGGTTTACATTTATTTGATCCAACACTGATGGCCAATAGTTAAACTGAGCTACTAGATTGAACCAGTGGAATTGCTGACACATAATCATCTCTGACCCATAAAAACAGTGATTTTATAATTTACCTTAATACACCGTCCTTCTAGCAAACTTTCAGCAATAATATGCCAAACAATTAAATGCTAGTCGTTGACTGACTGACAAGGAAGAAGCCCATGGGCTGCTTATTTGTAATATACACTTTGATTATTTTAGAATTTTAGACCTCCTCGGCATTATTACATTTAATGATTCATAATTTTAAAGCCAGACTTTGCCTGTTCGTTTGCTGTTCTTTACATGAGTGGTTCCAAATCACAAAATGCCAGGGGGCTTTAGAATTTAAGTTCTCCTCCTTGTATTACCAGACTCCACATACTTAATGTTCCTGTTTCCACTCAAACAAGGAAGGAAGCCCCATGTCTCAACAGCAGAAGAAATGGGACAGCTACCCAGTTCAGTACCCATCAGTTGCTTTTCTACGCTCCAATGAGGTAAGCCCAAATACTGCATCAACTCACTCCTCCATGTTTATGAAACCATCTTCTCACAGCTACATACCCTCATTTCTATACTCAGCTCTGTGGTGCTGGGGCTGGGAACCTGCAAGTTCTATTTCTTTCTTATAGACTGGCTCCTTCTTGGCTTTTACCAGTAGGGCCACTAGATGGGACTGGAAAGAAGTAGGATGAAGTAATGTGAACCCTCCTGGTTTATTTGCTGATGCTCTAAGAGTCACTGAAGCAAGAATTTTCTACCTAGCCATAGAAATTGGTCCCATGCCCAGTTTTTTCCATTCATCCCAGGACCAGTTGCATGGAGACCCCTCAGAGGAACTGGCACCAATTGTGTCCCCCTTCCTCAGAGAGCTAAGCCCAGCTTCATGGTATCCTTCCCACCTTTCAAGTTCTAAGAACTTCATAGACTCCCTTTTAAGACAGTTTGCTATCATTGCTGTCTCTCCCAAGTTCTCTTTGCTTTTCAATGTCCGTTAAATCAGTTTGCTATATGGTGTTCCATCTGTTGAAATAACCAGTGTGTTTGCTTTTTCACTGCCTGAGACCTCCCTAGTGTTCTAACTGATGTTGTTAATAAGTTGTTTCTTTAACTTGGAGTACTTTATCCAAATCCTGATATGAAATGTGAGAATGGTACCTGGGATTTGAACTCATGTTTGCAAAACAGAAATCTAATTGGTAAATGGTTGGTAAACATTTGACAATTCCAATATTTAGTATTAGATACCAACCATAAATTAGAAAAGATAAGAAACAAATAATTATGATTAAAAATACTAAATGAAAGGTTTCTCTGCAATCAACTGTGAAAAGTTAACTTCTTACATTTAGGAGGAGCTTCAGGGCTGATTTAATAGGTTGTTTTATGGCTAGAAAATACTCTTTGGTTTGTGTGAAAGCACATGTTCTGTGTACCCACATTTGCATTTGGTTTGTTTCTTTACTTTCTATTTTTAAGGAGTACCAACACAAAGTATTCTGGCTGGTGAACGAGGTTCTCATTTCATTTATTCATTAAGGTCTGAGTCCTTATATGTACTTTAAAACTGTAAGAAGTTGGAGCTCTGTTTGAGTCAACACCTTGCTGCCCCCTTTCCCATTAATCTTTCATGTACCAGGTCACATATGGAGACCCTTTCCTTCCAAAATGCTGAGCTTACTTTTTGAGGGGGGAGAGATACCCTAACTGATCCCATGGCTGCTGTGCTTAAGTGATTGGGTGGCCACACATTGATCTGGGATCTCTCATGAGATCCTTCATAGTAAACTGAGGTCAGTAGCACCTCGTTCAGCTCATGAATGGGAATTCTATATGACCAGAATACTATTGTTGCACATTTAAGGCACCATTTTTAGTCATGTCACTTCAGTTATGGGACATTTCAGTCTGCTTTTTTCCCCTATTCTTGATGTTGAAATAGTTTTATTTCAGATTATATATTTCAATCTTGGAATTTGTCTGGATTCATGTGTGAATTTATAGTTGCCATTTCCTTGCTTATATGTGTTAAATTAATCTCTAGACGAGAAGTGAAAGTGTGATAAAGGAATCCCTTTATGATATGCCCCTGCTACCTCTCCACCCTCTGTTCTCCCAGTGCTCACCTCATAATCTCTACCACATATGATCTGTTCACAATTCCTGGCACAGTCTTTGTTTCCTTTCCCTTCGCTTCTTTGCAAATATTGCTGCTTCTTCCTGGAATATCACCACAGCTCATCTCCCCTTCTTCCATCAAGCAACCACTCTCCCGGTGGTGGAGAATCAGCTCAAGTATCTGCCATTCCAGTAAACATTTTATGATTCCTTTGGGTCTCTCCTTGGAGTTGTTACCGTAGTACTTTGAGTTTTCCTCTCTCATAAATCTTAGTTCAATCTGTTCCAAATGATTTTTACGGCATTCTTCAATTTAATAATTGAGGCTTACATAGGAGTAGATATATACTTTATAAACATAATTTTTTAAAAGAACCAACCAAGCCAAGGAACAACAACAACAAAAAATTATCAAAATCTTGCATTTAATTATGTATTTTACCTATCACATTTTCTTGAAGATAGTCACTAACTTAAATTTTATTTTGCATTTATTGCTTTATTTTTAAAATGATTTAATCACAAATGCATATATTCTAAACATTTTTATTCTTCCTTGAAAATGATACCAAGAACACATACCTGCTTACATATATATCATATACATACCCATGTAGTATATAGTGTGTGAAATTATATATTCTTTTTAAAAAAGATTTTATTTATCTATCTGACAGAGAGATACAGTGAGAGAGGGAATACAAGCCAGGGGAGAGAGAGAGAAAGAAGCAGGCTTCCCATGGAACAGGGAGGCCAGTGCAGGGCTTGATTCCAGGACCCTGGAATCAAGACCTGAGCCGAAGACAGATGCTTAACCACCGAGCCACCCAGGCACCCCTGCATTTATATATTCTTCTCAAACTTGCTTTATTTAACATTTCTGATATTGACCTATATTTTTACTTGTAGCTCTGGGATATTAACTTTTCATATTAAATATTATTCCATTGTGTAAATACACCACATTTTTGTAGTCATTCTTCTGCTTTCCTTCTAGAAAATGCCATTAGTGTGTATTTCCTAGAGTTCTAGTTATCATGTTTACAAAGAGATGATACCAGATTACTTGGAAAAATTCCTCTAGAAATCAGGACAGGAGTGAATTACGGGCCATTTGTGTTAGCTTTGTCATCTCTACATGCTCAATAGGCATTTTCTAGTATCATCATCATCATAGATCATAGAGTCTTTTGAAAAACAAAAGGACCGCCTTTCTCCCAGACTGAAGCCTAGATCTTGAGAGAGCAGAGGTAGCCTTTTAACTTTACCTATTAAAAAAGGAATGAGATAAATAAGTCAATCAGAGAAAGAATTATCATATGATCTCCCTGGTATGAGGAATTTGAGAGGCAGAGTGGGACTTTGCGGGGTAGGGAAGAAAAAAAAATGAAACAAGATGGGATCAGTAGGGAGACAAACCATAAGAGACTCTAAATCTCACAAAAATCACTGAGATTACTGGGGTAGGGGGGTGTGGAGAGGGTGGTTGGGTTATGGATACTGGGGAGGGTATGTGATATGGTGAGTGCTGTGAAGTGTGCAAGCCTGGTGATTCACAGACCTGTACCCCTGGGGCAAATAATATATTATATGTTAATAAAAATTTTTTAAAAAGGAATGAGAGCTTTAGTGGAATCCATTGATAGTAGTAGCTATGAATAATTTCAGAAGCTCAGGTAGGTAAGGAAAATATCATATTATTTCGTGTAATTAAAATTAAATTTGATTCCTAGTCTCTATTATGACTGGATGGCAATACTTTTTAATCTTAGGCATTATTAGGTTTCCCTTCCCTTCATAGACTCTGCAAACGTGTTGGGCAATTTGTCCAGAGGAGATATTCAGGGGGTCCTCTGATCTTTAGTCCACATAGTTACTGTTGAGAGGTTCATTGTCTAATCCTGCATGAGTTCTGGAAATTGTGTGGACCCTAGAAATCTACTGGCCCTAGCCCTATGTAATGGATATCTGTGACAGATACAGTAATTCTCAACAATAGTCCATTTACACCCATGAGTTCACCTTCCACCTTGAACTGAGGCCATATGGCAAGTTCCAACCAAAGGATTTTGAGCAAAATGGACATGTATCACTTTGGAGATAAAGCATAGAAGAGGAGGCATTAAAGGCTCAGTGTGCTCCTTTCCCTGACTCAGTAAATGTGAAGCAACATATTGAGATAGAGGAAATTCCAGTGGCTTAAGTTTCTGAGTAACTGTGTGAAATAGGGATGCACAACATGTAGGATTGAAATTGAGACTGACCTGTCATTTACTATAGCTTATTCCAGTCTAATACACACCGTACTTTTTTTTTTTCTAGCTGTGAATCTATTCTTTTATGTCCCAGTGATCCTATGGCATCATATAGACATTACCTCTTAAGTTTTTATCACCTTCCTGGACCTCTGATGGGAAATCTGTTAAGAAACCCTACTTGCTGTGGAGTCCAGTCTTTGAAACACAACTCAGACTTGGATGTATTCAATTCTTACTCTCTCTCTGAGTCAATCACTTCTCTTCCTTTCCCTGCAACACTCCAAACATTTGGTAAACTTCATTTACCTTTGCCTTCATTTATCTTTTGCCTGTCCTACAGGAGGACAAATTACCATCTCACAATTTCCCCTGTGTTTAAGGAACACACAGATCCTAAATCTCGTTATTGAATTGCAGAGAAGGAGGCAAAAAATTAGGGTGTTTTGAGTCAAAAGGGTGACAACTTTTTTCCTCCCAAAACATATGGATAGCATTAAGGTATCACTCTTTCTGATTCTTATATAACACTGAACATGAAACATGAATTTATATCTCAATAAATTGTCCTGCCATACACCTAGAGCTCTTAATGACTTGACCCTGAATCTTGACATCTCACAGATTGTATTTGACTTATAAGCATTAAGCTTGATTGAATAAAATGACAGTGCACAGCTTTACAAGGGATTCCCTTACTCTCCTTAAACACACCATGTAGCTCCCACAACAAATTTTTGAAGACCAACCATTCTTGAGCTGGGTGTAAAATATATCTGTGACCCTAGTGCCTAACCCGCAGAATTTTTACTCCGTTCTCATGCTTTCTCTTCCTTCCTGTGTAACATCTTTCCTCCATAGGACTCCTCTCATTATTTTTTTTCCCCACAAATGTTTTTCTTTTTGTTTCTGTTTCTGCAAATGATGAATGCCTTCATTGTATAAAGCTGGTTTTTAAAACAGATGGCTTTCTCCCCTCTCCAAGAAAATTTGAATACTTCTTTAAGAGCCTTGCTTTAAAAAAAAAAAAATTATTTTAATGGCCAGAAAAGTCCAATGAGATTTTCTTTCCTCCTTATAATTTGATTCATGTAAGATTTTCATTTTGTAATAACTTTCAACCTGCCTAGAGAGTGAGTAATGATTTTGCTATCAGTAATCTGATTTACATAGTATAGACAAGTAGATTGTTGTCATTCTTGGAGCATCTCCAAGGACTCCTCTCCCCAAAAACTGCTTCCCCCTTTTTAAGCTGGACTCTTTTTTACTGTGGTATTGTTGCCTAAATGCATTAGCTATGCTTAGAATCAGGCCAGGGCAATTGCAACACTGTACATTAAAAGGACTTTTTATTCAGATTCGCATTTTTTGAAGTTATTTTCCCCCTATTTTTTAAGACCTCTATTTGGTATTCACTGGTCTCTTTTTAGTCAACAAGTCAACTCTAAAAAAGTCACAAAAAGGAGATAAGATTGGTTTGTTACTCTTTTTGGTACTTTTTTCATACATTTTTACAATTTATAAGATAATTACTATGATATAGCAATGATTAATAACAAAAATATTGCTATTATCCATGTAGGGAAACTCTTTAGCTGGGACATATTTAGGAATATATAGGAGATATTCCAGATAGGATCATATATAGGACCAGATAGGATCATATATAGGACCATTTCTACTGCTGAACCAAAATTGATTTCCAGGAGTAAGAGAGCTGTTAATGATAGTGATTTTACCAATGAAGATGGGGATCTAGAATATCCTATGGTAATTAGATGCTAGATGGTAGAAATAAGATAGAATTAAAGCATGTATCCAAAATTTATTCACTTACACATAATGATGCTGCATTTTTTAACAACTGATTTTGACTGGGGACTGTATGTAATTTACATAAAACAAGCCTGGATACAGGAGGCATGTTCTGTATAGAATTTTGCTGACTCAGTAAGCATTGACTTTTTTTTTTAACCAAGATACAGTAAATCCCTTGAACACATTTATTTTATTTTTTTTTAAAAGATTTTATTTATTTATTTGTCAGAGAGACTGAGCACAGGCAGACAGAGTGGCAGGCAGAGGCAGAGAAAGAAGCAGGCTCCCTGCCGAGCAAGGAACCCGATGCAGGACTCGATCCCAGGACACTGGGATCATGACCTGAGCCGAAGGCAGCTGTTTAACCAACTGAGCCACCCAGGCGTCCCCCTTGAACACATTTAAATGAATATTATTGTCTAGTGCTAATGTTTGGATGAAAAAATACTCAAAGGATTTCTTTTTCTTCACATTCTTTTTTCTATTTTTAGACTCAGCTTCCTTTTTTCCTCAAAGGTTGCCCAAATTTGGCATATTTCATGTACCTTTCTTTCCACATTAGAGGTTTCTTCATACATATATGTTATTTAAAATATCTAGATTTTGTGACTGAGAAGCAATATTTTAACATTGCTAGACTAAATCCCATGAGACAGTGATCATGCCTTTGTGTTCCTGCTGTATCCCTAGAGCTTAGAATGGTTCCTGGAACAAAATAGATTGTGATATGTGTTTTTTGCAGACAAAAACCCAGTTTTGCCAACTTTAAGTCACCTTAATGGTCTTCCCTACACATCTCACCTCAGACATAGCTGTGATCTTAAAGCCAGTGCAGACATTCTTGATTCACATTCCTTCCATGAACTAGCTCCATCCATGGTAGATTTCAATTCTGGACTGTTAGTATCTGTGACAATATCCAAAACGGGGGAGCAATAATGGATACCATGGTTTTCTTAACAATACTGTTAGCCAAATATTTTCCACTTTCCAACTTCTAGGCTCTACTCCTATCTGGCTTCCTTGTGATTTCATGAAGCTTTCATACTAGTTCTGGCCAATGAATTTTGAAAGAAATGATAGTCATAATCTCACAATGAAGACTATAATTCTCAGTGCAGAATTATCTTTTTCTTTCTTTCATGGCCACTGGTCATAATCAAGGTGGTGACTGCATTATCTGTCTAAAATCCTGAAAACTATAATCAGAAGAGAACCTAACAGACCAGCAATACATACGAGTGAGAAATAATCCTTTCTGTATTAAGTCACTGAGTTTTAAAGATTATTACAGCAGCATATCTTCACATATCCTAACTGATACAGATAATTTGCCAAAGTGCTAAAGTTATAAAAAAAGTGATTTGAAACTTTCTTGCACTATCCAGAAATGCCAGTTTTTATTAGTGGTGCTTTTGTGATGGCCATTTGAAATCCTGCCTCAAATCCTACCTTTTCCTCTACCCATTTACAACTGTTTACAAACTTTTCAAAAGATAAATATATATGGTTAAAACTAAAACCCTTTCAAAACTGTTTCAGATTTCCTCCACCCTGAAATATGTTTGCCCCTCCTTGGGTGTCAGCCTCTATTATTGGAGTTAGAGCTACATCTGTGCTTTGAGGGTGATGCACAGACTCTTCCAGCTAACTGTGAATCTACCAACTAAAGCTCATATGAATCTATATAGACATATAATGTCATCATATTCATGCAGATAAACACCAGTGTACAGTGTACCAGCCACATTTAAAAACAACAACAACAACAACACGTATTTATTTGAGAAAGAAAAGATAGAACACTTGGTGGGCAGGGGGGTGAGGAGTAGAGGCAGAGGGAGAGAGAAATTTAAGCAGATTCCATGTTGAATTGAACATGGAGTTCAGCTTGGGGCTCAATCTCACAATTCTGAGATCATGACCTATAGCCAAAACCAAGAGTTAGTCGCTTAACTGACTAGGTTAAGTGACTAACTCTTGGTGTCACCTCACCCAGGTGCCCCTATCAACCACTAATTCTAAGAGATGAACAAGGGAATTTCTTTGAGAAGTGATGACAAAACCATATATATATATATATATATATATATATATATATATATATATTTATATATATATTTCTATATAATTCTAATTCTGATTAACACACTATTCTTCTCCAGACAACCTTTAAATTGTTTTAGGTATGTGTACATTGGACCTTAAATTCCCCAGTGCAAAGCAGGTGCTGTTTGACAGCCACTGAATCTGGCTTTGAAGATCATCCTCCTGTACCTTTCTGAATTTTATGACCATTTTTTTTTTCAGAGTAATCTTTGATCTTTTTAAACCGCAGAGGAATTCTGACAGATCCACTTTAAACAGGCTTTTGAGGCTCTTCGTATTTTTTCTATCAACAAATTAGACAATGGAAGATAGGCATTGTCCTACTTTTCACTAAAAAAGCGTATGTACCAGATTTGTAAAATACATCTATAATGAGAAAAAGATGGTAAGTAGGGGAGCAAGATTTCAAGTCACACCAACACACTTCAATGGCCAATATTTCCTTAAAATATTTCATGTGTTTGTATTTCTTGTCTCTTCTAAACTATTACTATAAATTCTTGGAAGCAATGGAAAATCTGTTTTCTGATGCTTTATGCCCCCTTATTCTACATAATAATAAGGTTGCCAGATTAAATATAGGACTCCCAGTTAAATTTAAATTTCAGAAAGATAGTGAATATATATTTTTTGTATAAGTGTGTTTCATAAAATATTTGGGACATATTTTTACTATAACATACTTCATTGTTCATTTGAAATTCAAATTTAACTGGATTTTCTTTTTTTTTAGTTGCTAAATCCAACAACCTGATAGAGTAAGCACTCAAAACAAACAAACAAACAAACAAACAGAAAAACCACTTGACAGATACAAAACCTAACCCTTGTTGTCATTAATAGAAGATCTAGAGCTGGAATAGACCCAGAGTTTCCTAGTTCTCTGCCCAGATATCTTTTCTCCATATCAGATGTATCTGTTACAAAAATTTATAGAAGTTCACTGTATTAGCCCTGGGGTGGGGGAAAAAAAAAACTGCTTGGCTCAGCTATTGGATTTCCCACTTGCTGTGGGATTTCAGACAATTCATTTGTCCTTCAGTTTTCTCATCCATGCAATGGGAATTAAAATAACATTATAAAGTTATGTAAGACAATATACTTAAGTTGGCAATAATTACTATTTGACTGAAATAGAAATTATAAGCAAATATTTATTTATTTTTGCATGTTCCAGGTCCCTTCAGAGGGTCTGATGTAATCTTAAGAGCCCTCAAAAGAAAATTATATGCTCACAAATAATTTTCTTAACAATTTCAAAAGGTCATGGACTCTCTGAGGCCCAAGTTCCATGAAGATGGAATGAATCTGGGATCACTTTTACAGACATTTTGGAACACTTGATACTCAAAAGATACTATGTTAAATGAGGTAGCTTCATAAACCCAGTAGATCTGCTCTTTTACCAAAGTCGAGCTATCATTTCTTAACCTTGGGATCCTCAATAATTCTTTCTTATAAAAGGCTGAGGTGGTAAACTTGAGCTGAGTGGATGACATATTGCTGACTGATGTGTTCTCTAGAGGGCTTCAAATTCACTTACAGCATTTTGCTAGTTGGGCACACATTTAATTTTCTTTGCACTATATTCAATGATCTGTAGCCTTGAACTTAAATAGTGAATTTTGGGGGTACTTCATCATGTGCTTTACGTAGCAGAACACAAACTACAAATGGCAAACTCTTCATAAAGTGCTCTTAAAATGTAATTACACACTCCAGTATGACTATAATTTATGTTATCCAAATATACTTTGGTTTATCAAATAATTGCCATTTATTCTCCAAATTAAGAACAATTTCTATAATTTTATCATTCTCTCCATCCTATCACTATCACTGGGTATAAAAGAAAATGAAAGGTAGAGGAGAAAATTTAAATTGTACATGTATTCGTAACCAATGGTGCATATTTGAATTCCCCATTAAATGGCACAAATTAAAATACAGTCTCGTCCTTAAGATAGAGTCATTAACGAAAGTCTAGATCTATTCTGTAAGAATTGTCAAGTCTCTCAATGTTCTACCTGACGGAGGGCATTCCAGATAGATATCCTACATAAGAGACACTTTCTCCAGTTAACAATAAAATAGCTAAGGAATACAACTGCTTTATCCAGGCACAGGTTTTGCTTAAATCATAGGCTTTCATTTTCCGATATTATTATGAGATAATGTTATTGAGCACAGAGAGGTTAATCAATTTGTCTAAGAACTGTAACACAGGTAGACAAGCTCCGGGGCAGAGTACTTGCCACTGATGAAAGCTGGTATTTACTGAGCACATATTCACGTTGAGCTAGGAGTTTTGCCATCTGCTTTTTGTTTTCTTCAGCTATTGAGGTGTAATTGACAAAGTTATAATATATTTTTTTATTTTTTTAAAGATTTTACTTATTTATTTGAAAGAGAGAGAGTGAGAGAGCATGAGAGGGAAGAAGGTCAGAGGGAGAAGCAGACTCCCTGCAGAGCTGGGAGCCCAAGGCGGAACTTGATCCCAGGACCCTGGGATCATGATCTGAGCCGAAGGCAGTTGCTTAACCAACTGCCACCCAGGGGTCCCAAAGTTATAATATATTTAAAATGCACAATGTGATGAGTTGATGGTCACTATGTATCCATTGTGAAAGGATTCCTACAATTAAATTATTAACCAATCTAACCTTCTCTTGTGTGTGAGAATACTTAAATTCTGCTCTCAATAAACTTGAAGTTTATAATACAGTGTTATTAATATAGCCTCCATGTTATACATTAGCTCCTAAGACCTTATGCATCTTATAAATGAAATTTTGTATTCTTTCACCGGCCTCTCTTACTCCCCCAGCCCCCAGTCCATGGCAACAAGCATTTTACTCTATGTTTCTATGAGTTCTACTTTTTGAACAATTTTCATATGTAATTGATAATGTCTTTCTCTGTCTGGATTATTTTACTTAGGATAATGCCCCCTAGTTTCATCTGGGTTGTCACAAGTGGCATAATTTCCTACTATTTTGAGACTGAATACACACACACACACGTATATTCTTATTTCATTCATCCACCAATGGGCATTTAAGTTGTTTCCATACCTTGGCTATTGTAAAAAATGCTGGAATGAACATGGGCGTACCAATGTTTTTTCAAGATACTGATTTTGTTTCTTTTGGATATATATACC
>RCUC01091804.1:0-12452 GCA_003697995.1 Taxidea taxus jeffersonii | reverse complement strand
ATCACACACACAACAGAATTTCACATAGAATTTTAGTGTTGGGAGAGATGTTGAAGACAATCTTAGCTCAAGTCCTTTATTTATTTATTTAAATTTTTAAAAAGATTTTATCTGTTCACTTGACAGAGAAAGACACAATGAGAGAGGGAACACAAGCAGGGGGAGTGAGAGAGGGAGAAGCAGGCTTCTCGCTGAGTAGGGAGCCTGATGTGGGGGCCTCCATCCCAGGACCCTGGGATCATGGCAGATATTTAACAACTGAGCCACACAGGCACCCCCCAAGTCCTTTACTTTTTAAAATGGAGAACCTGAGATCTGAAGAAGTGAAGCAGGTGGTCCTCAGGGACCACAGCTGTTGGCCTGTGTTGCTGAAACTAGCTTCTGTCGTTTACCCTGCCTTCCAGGCTTCTGGGCTTTTTGCTAGAGTGTGTAAGACACCTCCTTCTTCTTGGATGTGCTGAAAGGGTTACAAGAAGGCATCCGCGCCTAAATCAAGATGAGCACTAGGGAAAAGTGTATTTCTTGGTCTTAGAAAGAAAGGATGTTCTTCTTGGGGAGTAGGACTTTCAAAGATGTTTGTCTTTTGAAATGTTTCTGACCACCTCTCCTCCTTTCCCCAAAGAAAGTAGTATCGCTGTGGAGAAACGAGCCCTATACCCTGCGTTTGGGTCCATCTCCTGCTGCATAAAAGGGATCTAAGGAGTTCTAAGGCTCAGGAGCATCTAAGAATTGCCATTCTGTCTTGGGACAAGGCCACACGGAGGCTGGGTGAGGAGGTGGTCTGGGCTGCGTGGAGCTGTGAGCAACGGAGGTTTCTATGTGGCTTTAGGTCCAGGAAATGTGTGGTCTTTCTTGCCTTATATAGTCTTACCTTTCAGTTGGAAACTAAATTCTTAGATGCTGCTTCATAACCTCACTGGAGGCTTAAAAACCCTTTGCTTGAGTTCCTGCCGCAAGAGTTTTGCTCCATCATTGTGGGTAGGGGGCTGCCTGCTGGGAGTCACTGCCTCTTCCACAGAGTTTGTAGAGGAGTCGAAACCATCCCTTCTCGGTCCCTCCGGCATTGTTGAAGGTCCTATCTGTGAGGTTCTCGACTTTTCACCATGGCTCTTGGATTTGTAGCTTGATACCCTGATTTCCCTGACACGTTCTTACTGTTGATAACCTGAATCACAAGCTGTCTTGGTTTGTTTTTAAACCTGCCTAAAGGAAAGAATGCGAGAAGATGACATTTCCTGTCCTGCTGAAGCTGGGGGCAGGAGCTCCCTGGGTTGATGGCAGCCACTTGATGAAGAGTCAGTCCCGCCCTGGCATCTCGGTCGGTAGTGCATGAGGAGGGACCGTCTTTTCTGAAACTCTGTTTTGGGATAGTTTTAAAAAGGGAGAGGCAAGTGTGGTTTTTGGTCTTACTTATTTACTTTTAATTAAGTTGCCTTTTTTTTTTTTTTTTTTTTACTGTGAGAGGGAACTGGGAGCTGTTGCTACAAACTTAGCATTTAGCACTTCTTCATTTGTAACTGTGTCTCTTCTGTTTTCCTCTTCACACAGCACACATCATTTTTCTTATAGAATTATGGGGACCAGTCATCCTGGTTTGCTAGAACGGAGGGGTTTCCCAAGATGTGGTACTTTCGGTGCTAAAGCTGGGAAAATTGTAGGCCAGCCACGATGAGCTGGTCAGCTTGTGCAGCACAGAACATACTCACCCACGTAATTAATATAATAATGTGATTATTTCTTCCTAGATGGACATTAGGAGGTTTCTTAAATCTTTGATAAAGTGAGGTGATTTTAAATTTGGGAGAGAAAGTTCTGTTTCATACAAATGCAATGCATTTTAGCTCAAGACAGCCACGAAACTCTTTGCAGTTTGATTTGTGATTCAACTTTTGGGGGCTGTTCTTTATGTCTGGTTAAGGCGTTCCAGTGATTTTAAGTGTCTGGTCCTCTCTTTGGCCCTCCCCCCTCACCCCCTAAAACGGTTTTTCAGAGTTCTGAAGCCAGAATGGTAAGTGCTCTTGGATCTTTGAAACGCTCACTGTTCTTACCTGAATTTGCTCTTGACAGCAGAATGTTGCCTCCATCTCAAGGGCTGCCTGTAGACAAACTGTTCCAGCAGGTGGCCCTTTTTTGAGCTTCCTGCCTGGAGGCCTTCTGGCGAGGTGTCCCCTTGCCAAGCCCTAGCTCACACTCGAGTCACCCATCTCCTTGCCAAAGGCAGTGAGTGGCTGGCAGCTGTGGCAGTGGCAAGAAGCAGAAATCCTGTAACTCTGGAAACAGGATTTCTAGCTCATAGTGTGGGGCCTTGGGACGTGTTGTGTACCTTATAGGGCCGCCCTCATCCTGTTGTTGCTCCCAAAGGCACTGGGTTTACAGCAAACACGCTGCTGCCTTCAGCAAAGAAGAAGGGAAAAGAAAGGCTTTATTTTTTGGACCCTCTTTAGTTGTTTTGGGATCCAGTCATGTGATTTGGGGAGTGTACTTGAGGGCTGGTGTTTCCTGGCGGAGACCTAATAATGCCTTACATTTATTGGGATCCTGTATGTTGGGCCCCTGCCGTGAATCGTCTCTCTTAACCCTCACAGCCTCACAAGGAGGTAGGAAGCAGTGTGACTCCTATTTTATAGGCGAGAAAACAGGAATAGAGAGGCCAACTGACTTGTTCAAGGTCAGATACCCACTAAGGAGCGCCCTGTCCTACCCTGGCAGTCTGATTGCACAGGTGGGGCTCTAACCAGAAGGCTCTACTTTCGGTAGTTGAAACGTCAGTGCGGTTGTAGGACCCATGGATGCCTGCTCTTCTTTCCCAGGAAGCCGTCGGGCGAGCTGCACCCCACAGTCCTCCTGGCTCTTGCTCTGGGGGCCAGACCCGGTGCTGTCCGAGTCAGGCCCTGCTCTGAGGCCTCTGCTACTGCTAGATGTGGGCCTGGCTTATCCTGTTCCTCTCTCCAAGCCCCGCCGTGCTGAAAGACCTGTTGATGGGTGGCCTGGGGACTTTTTTCTGGGTCATTCACAAATACACTATGTTCGCTCTAGAAAAATCAGAATGCTGGATACACACACACAGAAAAAACAGTTAAAACCATCTGTAGTCTCTGCTCAGAACTGTTCCTGACATCTGGATACAGAAGGAAACTTCTAGTAGCCAGGTAGAATCTTTAAACCTTTCACAGAATGTTATCAGTATCTTTCTCTTGACCATAAAGCTAACTGGTCTGGACCAGTGATTTTTCCAAATATACTGAATTTTTGCATCTCTTAAATAAATGACCGGCTGCTCTGCTATAAACCCAGCAGCACGTGCTTTTTTTTTTTTTTTTTAAGATTTCAACTTTTACTTCCTCTTTTTCTCTAAATAGAGAGTAAATAAAAACTCCAAAGAGCATAGTTGTTTGTGCCAAAAACAGGACTGAATCATTCTTTAAAAAGATTTCAGTTTCAACAACATAACCGTGAGTTTCCTGTAGGCCGAAGTATAACATGAAATAATTTTAAAAATAAGGAAGAGCTGGAGAGAGAGAATTCTGTGGTTTTGAAACTTGGTAAGCTATGGCTCTCCTTTATTATTATTATTATTTTTTAATTTTTTTAAAGATTTTATTTATTTATTAGTTAGAGAGAGAGCGAGCACAGGCAGACAGGCAGGCAGAGGCAGAGGCAGAGGGAGAAGCAGGCTCCCTGCCGAGGAAGGAGCCCAATGTGGGACTTGATCCCACGATGCTGGGATCATGACCTGAGCCGAAGGCAGCCGCTTCACCGACTGAGCCACCCAGGCGTCCCATCAACTGGTAAATTATTGAACACTACATCTGAAACTAATGATCTACTATATGTTGGCTAATTGAACTTACACTTGATCTTAGCCAAAAGGCCGAGAAGCGATGGCTAATTGAATTTAAATAAAAAAAGACACAAAGATTATTTGGGCTTAGTATTATTTGAAAGCCCCTTTGTATGAGCAAACTACTGGCTACTGACTCAGTGTTTCTTTCCTGACCAGTTGTGTTCTCCAAAAACAAACATAAGTGTTTGTAGATGATTAGGAGTGACATGGAATTTGGATGGCCGCATCATTTTCATTCATTCTGGGACAACTTTGGAAGGACGCGGGCTCTACTGAATATTAATCTGGGAGAACAGGTGTGAAGCAGGCCTGTCCCAGAGAAACCTGGACACACGGTCACACTACAGAGACTGTGTTTGCCCACCCCAGGCTTGACGGGAAGTGGACGAGGGACCAGTAGACTAGTCACTCTCTTTCGAGTGAGGTGTATACTGGCACAGGCGTTCCAAAGCTGGCGTTCTCACCTTGTGCAAGGCCGGAGTCGCCGTTTCATACATCAGCTCAGACCCGTTGGGTGAGGGGCTGCCGGAACATTCTGGATCTTAGAGCTGAGGATGGGGGGAATGGGCTGGTGAGTGGTCAGCGTTTGCCGGCGTAGAAGGTAAGGGAGAGGTGGCCTCTGCTGCGCGTTAGCCGACCCTTGGCAGGTCAGGTTAGGCTCTGCGGGCCTCGTGTCCTTCTTTGTAGAAGGAAGAGGTTGGACCGGATGCTTTTCTGGTGCCTTGGCCCCTCCCGCTCCCTCCGGGACGCAGGGCCTCTGCTGGCCGTTTGTACCCGAGTCTTCACGGATGCGGCCGTGGAGGCTGTATTTGCAGATGAGCTGCAGTTTTATTTTCTAGGTCACAAAGTCAGTTAAATTCGGATTCCAGAAGAACGTTTTAACCAACGCCCGTGATTTAGGAACTGATTTCCGCCCTGTGGCCTCTCCTCTCCCTCCACGGGGTAGATCACGTGAGGTTATGCGTTTTATAAAGCGGCCGTTTGATTAATTATTTCTCGCACCATCGTATTCGCCTTCTGCTTGACTTCGGAGGCTGGGGGACGGGCACTGTCTCCTGCCCGTGTTCAAGCCTGGAAAAAGTTGGTAGCCCAAGAGGGTGAAATTAATGATCACGACTCTGGGTTTTCATTATGATGTCCACACTTTTTAAGGCTCTTTTTATTTGTCTCTCCTTTTGAAACTGAAAATTTATTTATCACTCTGTTCATTGGACCAAGCGAATAGGAAGTACATAGTCTGCCTTTGGGCTTTTCCGGACGTTGCTAAGCCAATAGTGCTTGCTTGTATTTCTGGGTCTTCTGTGTCTCTAATTCCCTCACTCCTACCCTGTGAGGCAGAAGCGTCCCAGTGGAACTTTCTAAGGTATCTCTGGTACCAGGAGACCATTTGGCCCCCAGGGAGCCTCCAGAGCTCTTGGTAAGACTAGAGGGATTTGTAGGAACATCTGAGCCCTACACATGCAAAATTTCCTCACAGTTCCAATCCGTCTCAAAGGTTTTAGTGTTTCAAAAAAAAAAAAAGGTTTCAGTGATAAATTGCTTTTGTTTATTTTCAAAATAATACTAGCTGGGAATCCGTAGAGGAGGTTTCTACTCAGGGTTCTTTTTCTAATAGTTGTATGGCTCTGGGCAAGTCCTGGCCTTAGTTTCTTTGTGTGTAAAATGGGACTGGATGGGTGGGGATTCCTCTACGTTCTTTCAAGTTCTAACAGTGTAACGGAATGCCTCAGGTATCTCGTCTGAACTCGTGGAATCTGGTTTTTGAAAAGGACCTGCCGTCCAGCTAGAGTTGACCAGGTCCGAGACACACACCCCACGCCCTGCCAAGAATGTCATCCGGCATCTGCAGCAGCTGGGTTTCAGGGAGGGACACGGAAGCCCTGGGGCTGCTCTCAGTGCAGCCCTGTGAGAAGTCCCTGGAGCTTCGGGCCGGGCAAGGGGAGCAGGCCTCGCAGACCCTGTGTTTGTCTGTTGTGAGCTGTGCTTTCTCAGAGATGCCGCATTAGCCAATGGCCTGGGGTCTCCCATAACCCGATTTTACGGAACTCCGTAATAACACCTGGGTCTGACAAGTCCGTTTTCCCAGAGATTGGGTGCAGTGACACAGCGACCACAGACTTTCCCAAGGAGGGAATTCCCACTCGCAGTGAACAGCCTGTGTACGCGGAGACACACTCAGTCTGCAGAAGAAGCTTGTCTTGCTGTGTAAGACTGGCAAGATGAGGGGAAAGGCAGGAAGGAGAAGCTCAGGTAAGCTGGGACACAGCACCCAGCCCGCTGTTCTTAAACACTGGCCTCCTAAAGCCAGCGGCGCCTCGACCCCAGGGTGAGCAGGTCGGCTTGTCGAGTCTGGGAAAGGGAAGATCAGAAATCGCAGTTCTTTTCGAACCCTTTAAAATGTTCCTTTTTGTGTCCTTTGAGTATATGTCGTACCCCGGTACTATAAAAATCCTCTTCGCTCCACTTCCCGCTTTCGACCGCCTGCCCAGAGCCACGGACTGACGCCCACATGGCGGCTCGTCTCCGCCCGGCCCCTCCCGGCCCACACGGGAAAAGCCGAAGCCACAGAGTGGCCCACCAGGCCCCTCCGCTCACCGTCCAGCCCTGTCTCCTCCTGTCTCTCCCTGGCTCCTTGACCCCAGTCAGCATCGGCCTCCTCCCCATTCACTGGCCACGCCGGGCACCCTCCCGCCTGCGGCCCGTGAAGTTCCTGCTGCCGGTGAGGCTCTTCCCCGGGGGGCCACACGCCCAGCCTCACCCCTTTCAGATCTTTACTCTCAGTGGGTCCGTGCCTGACCTCATCTGTCAACCGATGCCCCATTTCCTGTCCCCTGTCTTTATTTCCTCTCTGTAGCACATGTCTCTCCCAATACATACTTTATCTTTTTGTAAAAATAAAACTTACGTGTAGAACAGATGCGAATAACAAGGCAGAGTTTTTTTTTTTCCTAAATATTTTATTTATTATTTGACAGACGGAGGTCACAAGCAGGCAGAGAGGCCGGCAGGGAGAGAGAGGAGGAAGCAGGCTCCCTGCCGAGCAGAGAGCCCGATGCGGGGCTCGATCCCAGGACCCTGAGATCATGACCTGAGCCGAAGGCAGAGGCTTTAACCCACTGAGCCCCCCAGGCGCCCCAAGGCAGAGTTTTTTGTTGTGTTGTTAGCTTGGTTCATTCACTGCTGTAACTTCGGCACTTAGAAACGGTATAAGGCACATAGTAAATGCCCAATAAACATTTGTCAATTGAATGATATAAATATATGTACGTGTGTATGCGTATGCCTACACGTTCAAATGTTTTTCCTCGTTAGGTGCTCAAGCAAAAAGAAACTTACAAACACTTCTATAAACAGAGCTCCTATCTGTACCCTGGGATGTTGGATTTCCATGAAATTTGATGTAATTGTTCTGCCCCAACAAAAGATAAAAGTTCACATATTGTCTATTTTCTGGTTATATTTCTCCTCTTTTTAAATTGAGCTTTTGGTGGTGGGGGTGGGTTAGCGCTGTAGTTGGTTCTCAGTAGGTTCCATTTCTTTATAGGGGAGGAGTCAGAGTGACACTAGGGAAAAGGAGATGTGGACCCCAGATATTATGGGGAAGGATGCGCAGACACATGGCAAAGTGGGTCGTCTTTTATGTATTCAGACAATCAAAGTTGGTTTCATAAACTCCATTTCCAAGGCAGTGACTCTGGCGGGGTCTTCTGCTCCCCGTCTTTCCACAAAGGATAAGAACAGGTACAAGAAAATGGTTAGAAACCAGAGAGAGAATTGGGAAAGAGGAGTTAGGACAATAATCATGATTTATGTTATTTAGTCCTGACAACATCTCTATAAAGGAATGACTGTCATCATTGCACTTTAGAGATGAGGAAAACAAGAGTTGAGAGATTAAGTAGTCTCTCTGGGGTCACAGGACTCTGGGGTCCACATCTGCGCAAGCTTGTCTCCAAGGTGCACATTCTTAGCTGTTGTGCTTCTGGCCTCTGGAGACAGGCGTATCACAAGAGGCTCTTTTCCTCGTGGAGCTTACGGTGTTGTTAGAGATGATATCGCAGGCCTTGTGCAAGGAAGGCCGTGGTCAGATGGTTACTGAAGGCACGTGGCATATGAAACAGCTCGTGAACCAGGTATAGTGCAGGTTTAGACGACATTCCGAGGGTACTCATTAGGGATGACGGAAGTCCCCAGACGGGCGTAGTTGCTAAGAAAGGCATTAGGGAGCTGGAGGAAGTCCAGTGATCCTTGAGGAAGGGAATGATTTAGACCCCAGACAGGGGTGGAAGACATCCCAGGATGTGCTGTGTGCCAGTCAGGTAACCTGAAGCCTGAATTTACTGAAGCGGAGGGGACCTACTAGGAAAGCAGAAGAGGAAAAGAAAGGAATACTCAACATGCATACTTGGCAGGAAGGGTATTTGTGTTTTTTCTTACTTGAGTTTTTCTTTTCTTAAAGGCTTTATTTATTTAATTATTTTTCAGAGAAAAGAGAGCGAGCAAGCATAGGAAGGGGGAGCAGCAGGCAGAGGGAGAAGCAGGCTCCCCACTGAGCACAGAGCCCCATATGGGACTTGGGCTCTGGGATCATGACCTGAGCCAAAGGCAGATGCTTAACCGACTGAGCCACCCAGGGGTCCCTTGAGTTTTTCTGATAGGTACTATGTATCCTCTCCTGGAGACAAAAATTGTCAGGACAAAACTCATTGTTTCCATGTGTTGTATAGGCATGATTTAAAAAAAAATGAATTTGTATCCTATCTTGATTATTATTGAATAATATTGAAGCATAAGGTGTGGTGTTACCTTAGGGGTACTTCTGTCTCTACTATACCCCCTACTTGAATATTGTATACATTCTTGTTATGGCCATGTTTTGTGGATAAACATGTATCCTGGAGTACTGAACTTCTTTGAAAAAGGCTAGATGGATGGTCTTCATGGTTCAGGACATGGACAGATTACTGTAGTAGGTCTGGAGAAGGCCTGTTTTCAACCTTATAAATTTTTATTAAAAATTATTATTATTATTATTTTTAAGATTTTATTTGTGAGAAAGAGAGAGAGAGCACACAAGCAGGCAGAGAGGCAGGCAGAGGCAGAGAGAGAAGCAGGCTCCCCGCCGAGCAAGGAGCCCTATGCGGGACTCGATCCCAGGATGCTGGGATCATGACCTGAGCTGAAGGCAGCGGCTTAACCCACTGAGCCATCCAGGCATCCCTAAAAATTATTTTTAAAAATCCAGACTATGGAGAATATACAGGAAAAATGATTTCATTTCTTTAAAAAAATCAATTGCAAATTGCAGTACTAGGTATTTATCCAAAGGATACAAACGTTGTGTTGTTGTTGTTTTTTTAAAGATTTTATTTATTTATTTGATTGATAGGGATCACAAGTAGGCAGAGAGGCAGGCAGAGAGAGAGAGGAGGAAGCAGGCTCCCCGCTGAGCAGAGAGCCTGATGCGGGGCCCGATCCCAGGACCCTGGGACCATGACCTGAGCCGAAGGCAGAGGCTTTAGCCCACTGAGCCACCCAGGCGCCCCAAACATTGTGATCTGAGGGGACACCTGCAACCCAAGGTTTATAATAGCAATGCCCCAATACCCCAAATATGGAAAGAGCCCAGGTGTCCATTTACAGATGAATAGATAAAGAAGATGTGTGTGTGTGTGTGTGTGTGTGTGTGTGTATTACTTAGTCATCAAGAAGAATAAAATCTTGCCATTTACAACCACATAGATGGAAGTAGAAGGTATTAAGTGAAATAAGTCAGGGAAAGAAAAATATCAGATGATTTCACTCATATGTGGGATTTAAGAAACAAAATAGATGAACATAGAGGAAGGGAAGGAAAACTAAAATAAGGCAAAAATTTGAGGTAGGCATACCATAAAAGATATTGAACTCTGGGAAGCAAACTGAGGGTTGCTGGAGGGGAGGTGGGTGGGGGGACAGGGTGACGGGATGATGGGCATTAAGGAGGGCACTTGATGTAATGAGTCCTGGGTGTTATATACAACTGAAGAGTCACTAAATTCTACCTCTGAAACTAATTTAAAAAATTAATTGCAAGCTAAAAAAGGGAGGGGGAGAGGAAACATAGATCAGTGAGAATTAAGACTTGTAAACTAATTGTGCGAACAGATTTGGATTCTGATTCAAACAAACTTAAACACATTTCTGGGAGACAATTAGGGAAATTTGAATACTGCCTGTTTATTTGATGCTTTAAAGTACGAATATGGTATTGTGGTTATGTTTAAAAAGAAAGTCTTTATCTTACAAAACAAGAAAACAAAACCACAAAACCCTAGCATTTGCCCAGGGCTCCTAAATATTTTAGTGACTCACTCTTTGGAAGCCTTTTCTTTTCCCCCTTTCAATTTACTTCTTCCTGCTCTCTTTGTGCCCCTTCTAAGCTGTCTACTATCCCCCTGGTAGAATGTCTTCAGGAGAGTTGTTGGAATCCTTTTTGATTGTCAGAAAAGCACACAGTTCTGCTAGTTTTGTTGCCTACGGAAACAGGCACCTAACTCGGAATTGGCTATGAAGCTCACTCCTCTGTTGACTTTGTCAGAGGGGCCCCATAACTCAAGGTGTGTATTTGAGCATCTGTCTTTAAAACCCACACCTTGGATGCCTTTAGGAAGACCCAGACTTGGCAGTTCTGTATAGCTATTTCGGTGTAAGATATTTCCAGGGGAATTTAGACATTAGAGTTGCCCCAATTCACTTTGTTATATCACTTTTTGTTTTGAAAATTCCAGGATAGCTAACATACAGTGTCATATTAGTTTCAGGAGTACAATATGGTGATTTCACAGTTCCGTGTATTACTGGGTGCTTATCATGATGTTACATTACTTTTTTAAACAAAGATTTTATTTTTTATTTGAGAGAGAAAGAGAGAAGGTGCATGCACGCACAAGCAGGGGGAGAGGGAGAGGGAGAAGCAGGCTGTCTGCTGAGCAGGGAGCCTAATGTGGGGCTCGATTCCCAGGACCCTGAGATCATGACCCCAGGTGAAGGCAGCCACTTAATAGACTGAGCCACCCAGGTGCTCCCAATGTTACATTACTTTTAAACCGTGTTTCTATTTAATCTGGGTAGTTTTATTTATTTATATATATATATTTTAAGATTTAGTTTATTTATTTTAGAGAAAGAAGAAGAGTGTGTTTGTGTGTGAGCAGGGGGGAGGCTAGGAAGAGGGAGAAGGAGAGAAGTAGACTCCCCACTGAACACCGAGCCCCACATAGGGCTTGATCCCATGACCCTGAGATTATGACCTGAGCTGAAATCACAAATCCGAGGCATAGCTGACTGAGCAGCCTCACTGGGTAGCTTTAAAAGACAGCTAACGGTTACAAGGTCTCATTTTTTTTTTTAAAGATTTTATTTATTTATTTGACAGAGATCACAAGTAGGCGGAGAGGCAGGCAGAGAGAAAAGGAGAAGCAGACCCCCCCGCCCCACCACCGAGCAGGGAGCCCGATGTAGGGCTTGATCCTAGGACCTCGAGATCATGACCTGAGTCAAAGGCTGACACTTAACCCACTGAGCCACCCAGGTGCCCCTCACGGTCTCAGTTTTAATGACCCTTGTTGCCACATCTCTTTTCTTACCTGAACAGGAAGTAGGTGTTGCTTGTTGCCCTCAAAGCTGAGATCTTCGTTTATTTCTACAAGTGTGAGAATCCTTCCATACCCTCCCCTTATTTTTAAAAAACTTATTTATTTTAGAGAGCGTGAGAGTGTGAGAGAGGGCGAGCACAAAGAGGAGGGGTAGAGGGAGAAGGAGAGAGAATCCCAAGTGGACTCTGCGCTGAGCTCAGAGCCCTGCATGGGGCTCGATCTCACCACCCAGTCTCCATCACTTAACCTGCTTAGCCAGCCAGGTGCCCCTTCCATATCCGTCTGAATGGAGCCCAGATTTAAGAATAGATTGTAGGCTTGAGAAATGCCAGTTGCAACTTGAGTAAATGATACTGTGATGTGTAGTTCAGAAGCCTGCTGACTAGGGTTTTGGCTGCTTTGGGGCCTCAGTATAATTAAGTCTTGGGGCCCGTGAGGTGAGCGGCACATTTAGTTGCTGAGGCTGCTTTTCTTAGCAGCCAAGAATAAACAATCGTGTTTTGAGGAGCTCTGCTCTTTAGCAGAGAACCTTGTATCAAGGTCCCCGGGTGCTCTATGACTGTATATACAATGTTTTAAAATGTTGTGACATCTCTCTGAACAATTTCCAAAAGTATTACATGGGAGTGCCATAGTTAAGAGAATACGGAAGTCGATGCCTGGAGATCGAGACTATAGGCCCATCTCTGCTCCTGACTACGGGTCTCAGACGCAACTGTGACAAAACTTTCCTTGCTTATAAAATGGTTATAATAATACTTGCTTTATGGGGAAGTTGTGACAATCAAGTGGGAAAAGTCTTTGTACCGCAAGTGGCCCACGGGCACTCAGTTAACAGTTCTTGAATTTCTGGTTGGTTCTTCATTTGTCAAAGTAAAGACTAATTCTCTAGGGTCAGTTTCAGTTCTATGAGAATATGGTTTTAATTATTTTTTGTTTTTAATTTATGACCATTTATCTGGTCTTTTTTT
>RCUC01091787.1:0-16185 GCA_003697995.1 Taxidea taxus jeffersonii | reverse complement strand
GGGGGGGCACCGGGAATACGGTGTGAGGTTCGCTCCTGCAGTTGCCTGCCAGAAATCTCCAGGGCCGCAGCTCCCACTGGAGATGGACACGGATACACTGGTTTGCCTACCACCGGGCAGGTGAGTCCAAAGCAGGGATTGGGGATCAGGAAAGCCTGGAGTGCAGCCCTCTAGAGCCATCTGCCCTGACCCAGACAGCAGCTGTGAGAAGGTAATCATTGTATTGACATGTTCGCGAGTCCCCGTGCCAGATTCCTCCGTTGCTGGGGTCTTGGGCAGGACCACTGGAGGTGTCCTCGCCTGGGCTCCCTCACACCCTACCGTAAGCTCGGGATTATTCCGTACCATGCTGCACAGCCTTTTGGAGACAGGCAGTCTCCACAACCAGTTAGCTGCTCCAGTCCGTTACCCTGGAGAAGGACTATCCCAGGCCACACGAGGGTCTAATCCGGAAAGGCAAGCATTTAACCACTCAACGAATCCGTCAGTTTTGCTAGGACGGCATCCTCCCGCTTCGCAGCACTCAGGGTGCCACGCAAACTTACACAGTAAAAAGCATGGCTCTCTGGGGGAACGTAGAGCTGCGACTCGGCCCTCAAAATAGTTCATCAGGGACACGCCAAACACACAGGAACCTAAGGGAAAAGGGTGGCACACTTGTGTACCTGAAATTGTTTCAAAAAATCCATTCATGCTGTAATAAATGTGGCCATTCCTCTAAAAGCCTGAAGCTGGCTTGCACGAGGACACCGGGGAGGGGCGCGGCCTGCGGGGTGCTGCGCGGTGCAGGGCGGGGGGCACGGGACCCTCGCAGCGCGGAGGTCGTCAGGCGCTGGGACGTGGGTGTGGGCGTCCTGTACCCCTACACACCTCCGCCCGCCGGGGCACTTTTCTGGCTACCTTGCCGTTATCACACAAAATGCCACATGCACACTCTGCTCAAATCGTCCCCTTATTCTTCAGCCGCGTTGGGAAAATTCACATTTCGGAACAGAGCGCGCCGCGGAGTGGTGGTCTCGGGTCAGCGGCCAGCCCTAGGCTGTCTCCGCCCTCACGGCAGAGACGGGCCAGGAGGGAAGCAGCAAGCCCACCCTGGGAGCCCCTCCACCCACCGGTCGCCAGCGAACCCGAGGATGGTATCAGGCGGGGACTAGGGGAGTGATCAGGTGAGCGGTGCCGTATAAAACAGACCCCAGAGGGCTCCCGGACCCCTCCTGCCCGATGAGGAAAGTTGTCTGTGAACCAGGAAGCAGGCCCTCACCAAACACTGAATCTCCAGTGCCTCGACCTCGGACTTCTCAGCCTCCAGAACAGAGAGAGAAATGTGTTTCCTTTAAGCCCCCATGGGGACTTCAGGGGACCAAGCAAGGCAGCAGGACAGTAAGGGACGGATTTGCGGTGGGCGGCACTGGGGTCACTTCCTAGGGCTGATTTAACAGAGTCCCACAGACGGGGGGGGGGGGGGGGGCGGGAGGTGTTAACCAGGAATCGGCTGTGTCCCAGTTCTGGAGGCCACAAGACCTAGATCAAGGTGTCAGCAGGGGTGGATCCTTGCTGGGCTGTGATGAAGAACCTGTTCCAGGCCCCTCGCCCTTGGCTTCAGTGGTTTGCCAATATCTTCAGCATTCTCTGGCTTGTAGAAACACTAGCCCGATCTGTGACTTCCTCTTCACGTGGCATTCACCCTGTGTATCTGTGTCCAAACTACTCCCTTCAAAAAGAAGAAAAGATTTCATTTATTTATTTACTTGGAGAGCCCGAATGGGGGAGGGGCAGAGGAAGAGGGGGGATCTTCAGCAGAGCCCCCCGCAGGGCTCCATCCCATGACCCTGAGATTATGACCCCCCAAATTACCCCTTTTATGAGGACAGTAGACATATTGAATTAGGGGCTACCCTCGGCCAGTGGAACCCTATCTAACCGATTACATCTGCAATAACCTTATTTCCAGATAAGGTCACATTCTGAGGTCCAGAGGGCTAGAACTTCAACAAATGAATGCAGTTCCACCTTTCACAGCTGGTAAGGAAAGACACCTTTAGGCAAGTGACATTTGAGCAAAACCCCTTGGTGAAACGAGGGAGCGAGCCACGTGGACATCGGAGGGAACAGCATTCCAAGAGGAGGGAACAGCAAACATGAAGGCTGTGTGATGAGATGCTGACTAGTGCGCTGAAGAAGGAGGCAGGATCACCGTGTCCAGAGGCAGCGGGGAGAAGAGGGTCGAGAGATGACGTGGGAAACAGAATGACTCATCAATAGGACCTCCATCAACTACAAGCCATAAAAGTAACTGAATAAAAGGGGGAAAATTGGGGCACCTGGGTGGCTCAGTGGGTTAAGCCACTGCCTTCGGCTTGAGTCATGATCTCAGGGTCCTGGGATTGAGCTCCGCATTGGGTTCTCTGCTTAGCAGGGAGCCTGCTTCCTCCTCTCTCTCTGTCTGCCTCTCTGCCTACTTGTGATCTCTCTCTGTCAAATAAATAAAGAAAATCTTAAAAAAAGGGGGGGGGGAATTGATAAATTCAACGGAGACCAAAAAAAAAAAAAAATCCCAGGAGACATCCCCAGTACAAATTCTAAGGTATAAATAGACTAAAATTTCCTCTTACGGTGAAGGATACACATCATATGAGTGGCGTGTGGTGAAGGCATTTCCATTAAGCAGAAATGCAGAGGGATAGCAGCTGTCACCTCCGTGGGTCAACATGGATGTTTCTGGAGTCTAGCTGAAGTGCTAAGAAAAGGAAACAAGCAATGTGCTCATCATTGCAGATAATGTGCTCCAAGGTCACTCCCTTCCAAAGGAGGCATTTTCAAACTATGAGACGGGAGTCAGCCATCATTTACGCCCTCTTCTCACATGTTCTGGGTCCACCTGCTTGCTGTCATCATGGCTACGGAAGCCAGCTGGCCTCGAAGGTAGAGCCTGGCCGGTTAGGATACCACTTGGGTGGAAGGGGGAGCGTTCGTTCCCGTGGTGGGGGTGGGGGAGCTGATTTTTGTTAGCGGGCTTTAAAAGCCCCCGGAAATACTAATGATAGGCTCAAATTAGCCAACTCTCAATTTAAGATACTCTATGGCAGTCTGACACTTTCAGGGGACACTGGAGCCCCCCGTCTCCTGCAGGCACAGGGCACAGGGCACTGATGATGAAAACCAGGCCAGATTCCCCACAACTCATAATGTTGTCGATGCAACATTAAATGTTGTCACATTTAGTTGACTGTTTAGCCTATCAATGTTTTATGTTAATTAAAACAGTTAATGATCATATTTTCTATTTCCAGAAGTTTTTTTTTTTTTCCTTTTGGAGAAGCTCTTTCAAATTACTTGCCCATACTTTATAGTCTCTTGCTCCTTGCTCCAAATTTTAAGCTTTTTTATTTCCTTAAACACATGGAACATAATTATCTCATTGTATGTCTGAGAATGCCAATGTCTGCAGTTTTCTGGACATGGTTTTATGTCTGTGGTTCCAACAGCTCTGAGTGGTTTTTTCCCTTTTGTGTTTTGCAACTTTTCAGCAGTGAGTTGCCTCTTTTCCCTCAAAAGCTATCTGGGGGATGTTGTTGAAACCTGGCTGGAACTCTCATCCCTTCTGTGAATATTCGCAGTTATCCTTTTTAAAAAGACGTTTTCGCTCTTGTTACTTTGCAGTCAGAGAATGTCTCATGAGACGTCTCTAGAAATCAGGCTGTCTGTTGTGTTGTAGGTACGATTCATGTTATAGGTTAAGGATGCTCTCTGCCCTGTTTAGAGAAAAGCGTGTTCTGTGATCACAAACACCAGTGTGGAGACCATATCCTGTCGTTGTTTAAACTTCAAGTTTAGCCAGCATTGGGGCCCTGTCTCCCTCTAGCGCTGCACCACAATGACAGCTCACTGGCACCCTGACACGGGGGAAGGGCAAGTGTAGATACTGCCAAGTTCAGCCCAGGCCTTCGGGTCCCCCTGAAGTTCTAAGGCATCAGCTTGGGCATGAGGCTTAAGGTGGGGAGAGATCCCAAGACTTTCTACCTAGGCCCCACACCCAGCTTTGCTCCTCTGAAATCAAGAAAGAGCGAGAAGCTTGTGTAGAGTAGAAGCCTGAGAGGGAGTGGCAGCAGGTGGGGTCCCACCTGGAGGACCTCTGTGACTAGGGTGTCCCCAAAGCCCTGGGGCCAGGGGCTTCGTGGGCTTTCGGTTGCTGATGGGTGGAGGGTGCACACTTTCATTTTCAGAAGTGACCAGTTTCGGAGGATGCCTTATGCGGTCACTCTACTCTTCGGTCAGCAGGGCAGGATGCAAAGCCAGGGAAGGTTGGAGTCGCGGAGTACAATGTGACTGACGTTTTACAAAGTTCATTGGGGCGCTGCTCCACGACAAAGGGGGTCTGGAGGGGCCAGAGCAATGGCAGGGGCACCAGGAACTCCTGGCACAGAGCTGGGGCCAGGAGTCACTTGGGGCCCTCCGTGTGAAGCTCCCTGGCAAGTCACCCCTTCTCTCGGGTCCTCCCGGTGCGCAGACGGGCCGGGCCTGACCTAAAAGGAGGCCAGCCTGGCTTCCGGCCACGAGGCTGGCTCCGGATCGAGGAGAAATCCCTGCATTTCCCGGGTAGACATGGAAGGGATCAGGTTACCTTCTAGTCTCGCGGACAGAAGGGGCTCTTCTGGGAAAGGGGGAGCAGAGGGGCAGGGAGGGTCGGAGGGGCCCAGGCGGGTGGTGCAGTGGGGTAGGGGAGAGAGGCCGAGCAGGGCCTGGCTGCCGGGAGCGAGGTCCGGGGAAGGGAAGGGGAGGCCTGGGACGCGGAGCTGGTGGGGAGGCGGCGCCAGCTCTCCGGGCCGGAGGCGGGGCGGACACCGGGGTCCAGGGCCGGGCGGAGAGGCCCGCGGCGCCCACACTCCCGGGACCCGCGTCCTGGCTGCGGGGCGCTCTCCCCCGACCCGGCCGCCCACCCCCGCCCCGCGCCGGCGAGCCGCCGCCCGCCCTCCGGCCCCCTCCGCGTCGCCGCGTCGCCGCCCCTCCCCAGTGCCCCCGCGCCGGCCCCGCCCGCCCCTCCCCTCCTCCCGCCCCTTCGCCCTCTCCCCTCCCCGCGGCCCCCGCCTCCGCGCGCCATTCCTCGCGGTCCTCCGGCCGAGCGTCCCGCCCGCCGCGTCTCGGCCATGGCGGGCCCCGGGCCGCGACCCGCCAAGGGCTACCGGGTGGTGCTGCTGGGGAGCGTGGCCGTGGGCAAGACGGCGCTGGCCACGCAGTTCGCCTGCGGCCGCTTCCCGGAGCAGTGCGAGCCGTCGGTGGAGGAGCTCTTCAGCAAGGTGATCGAGGTGAACGCGGCGCCCGCGCTGCTGGAGATCGTGGACACCGTGGGCGCCGAGCACCTGGTCACCCTCAAGGACCTGTACATCAAGAACAGCGACGGCTTCGTGGTGCTCTACAGCGTGTGCAGCGAGGCCTCGTTCGAGGCGGTGCGGCCGCTGCGGGAGCGCATGGGCCGGCTGCGGGGGCCCAAGGCCGTGCCGCTCGTGCTCGTGGGCACCAAGGCCGACCTGGACGCCGAGCGCCAGGTGCTGACGGCGCGGGGCCGCGCGCTGGCCCGCGAGTGGCGCTGCCCGTTCCTGGAGGTCACGGCCAAGAGCAAACTGATGGTGGACCAGGTGTTCACGCAGGTGGTTCGCGAGATGGAGGCCCTGGCCCCGCCCGAGGCGGCGGCCCCGGCGCCCCCCAGCAACGCCCAGGATACGTGGCCGTCGGAGAGGTTCATCGGCTGAGACCCACGGTTGCGTCCGCGGACGGCGCGCGCCTTTCTGACTTCCGAGGCGCAGCCCGCCGCCCCCGCTTTGGAGAGGAAGCTGCGCGAGGACCCGCGTTACTGCGCGCCCCGGCCCCTGCGAGCCCGGGAAAGCTTTGCCGCTTTGCTGACCTCTTGGAGGAAGCCCCAGCGCGGGATCTTCTTCCTGTGTGGAGAGAGCACCGCCCTTTCCCTCAAGTGGGGTTTGTTGCGGGACCCCCACCCCCGCCGTTTTGGACAAGGAGGGCCTGAACCCAGGACTCGATGCGGCCCCTTCCGTGAGGTTTTCGTGTTTGCCTCTGCCCTGCGCCTCGAACGCGCGGTCCTGCTTTCCTCCCCTTCCCCTCCGCGCTTCTAAATATAGTGGCGACGCGCGCCGTGGGCCCGAAAGGGGTGGCGTGCCCGGGGAGGGAGAGGGCACCGGGCCCCCAGGCCTTCCCTCCTGTAACTGACGTCCCAGCCGGGTTGCATCTGGCAACTGAGTGGAAATAAAGTGATCGGAAAAGCTGCTCGTTTAAATATGGGTCTTTTAGTCCTGAGAGCTACAGTTCCCACATTTGCGTGGAGGCTGCCCCCAGTCATAATGCGCCGGGCACGGTGGTTCCAGAGGGAAAATGGCCGCATCTGGTGTGGATTTCTCGTTTCCAGAGCGTTGGCTATTTCATCGATACCTGGGCGGTTCGCGGTGACCCAGGGACTGACCTAGCAGCACACCGGGTAAGGATCTTTTTATAGGGTTTTCACATAATGAGACAAGGAACTTTTCTTGCGCTAGTTTAAAAGTGCCACTTTTAAAAGTTTTATGACTTTAAGAATCTGTCTTTCACAGGAGTCGTGTGTGCCTATTTCCACAAGTTAATGATTCTGCCTCACCCGCTACAACAAATCCTCCAAATTTAGGAATCTAGCCTTTCCACTTAAACATCTTCTAAAAGAAATAGCAAGAAAAACAAATGAAAGAAACAAGAACGCCCAAAACTGTGCCCGTGACCTGAGAAAGTTCGTTTTGTGACAGGAACGTTATGTGTAAAGTGATGGTTATGCATAGCTCTGGGAATTCTATCATATATGATGTGTGAACAGAAGTGTGGATTTTTTTGCAACATAAAAAGTATTTGTATTTTAGAACCTGACAGTGCCTGACAGCCAGTTCACCAGGGGAGAGGGCCAGGCTGGGTGTCCCCTGTCTTTTCTCTCTTCCTCTCTCCCTGGGACTTTGGGGTGGGGGGTGTTGGGCACTTACATTTGAGCGCTTGAAGTCCAGCTCACTCCCTCTTCTGACTGTGTTCTGGGGTCACTCCTCCTGGCAGTGTTTCCTCACATCCCTTTCCAGAACCATCTCTAAGGGGACATTTCAAACACAGGGAGGCAGGGAAGGGGCCTGTGGAGGGGTGTGTGTGTGTGTGTGTGTGTGTGTGTGTGTGTGTGTTGGGGGAAAAGACCCTGCTGGCCTCAGCTATCGTCCAAAGCTGCCCCTTCCTCTGCTGGAACAGAGGCAAAAAAACCCAACACTGTTCTTGGACTGGGCAATGAGCTGTGCAGAGAGAAAGCACGCAGGGAGCAAATGGCGTCCTGTTTTCAGCCATGAAGCTGGGCCCCAAGGACGGCCAGCTGAGTGACCCCCCAGCCTGCCCGGCCTGTGTTTCTGACACCACCTGCCTGCTCTGAGGCCTCCTGGGAGGTCTTGTGTCCCTGGATTCCTTGTGCTTCTGGATAATAGGTTCAATCCGGGAAAAACGTACAAGCAGACATTTCTTCTTTGAGATTCCTAGGGCCACCTCAGATCTTCCCAGTCAGATCCAGGTTTCGGCTCAGAGCCCAGGGTGTTCAGCATGACAAATGATCAGGCCCACGTGATCAGCTCCTGTGGCCTGCGGAATAGGTCTGAAGTCGTTTCTGGGTGTGTATGCGCACGTGTGCACACACACATGTAAAATACAAGACCTACACACTAGACTTTCTTTCCCCTCCTACCTTTCTTACTTCAGACCTAAGTCTGCGGCACGCAAGCTGCCTGTGGTCCCTTTGGAGTCCAGAGCGGCCCAGATAACGCAAGTGGCTTGACAAGGAGCAAATGTCCCCAGGGAGGGAGGCCCCGGGCCCTGGGCGGGGTACAAGCTTGCAGATGGTCTTACTGCCGCAAGCCATTCACAACTGGGCCCCGGGGGCCCAGGCCCTGTGCTTGCTTAGCATCCCAGGGAAGGGGAAACCGGTTTCCCAAATGGTTTTAGCAGTCACATACGCACACACACTCCGGATGCTCCAAATGGTCCACGGCCAAGTCTGTGCAGACGCTTGTCATCCCTGTGTTGTGGTTTCCACGCGTGGCATTCAGAGTGCTGGTGACGCTGTGAGCTCTGTCGAGGGTTTTATGGCATCGGGTTCCCTCTTCAGTGAGATGCCTGCTCTTTTTGTCAGCTCTTAAAATTGTGTGATCTGTCCTTTGCTTCCCAGTTCTCAGAGGTTTTGCTCCGTCGCCGTGTTGGACAGCCTCTGTGATGGGTCCAGGGAACCCACCTTCTGGTCCTCCTGCCCTGGGCTCCCTCCCCCAGAGCGTGGGCAGGACCCAGGGACAGTCTTCTAGGGAATATAACAGGACAATAGCAGTGGGCTATTATAATCACGAGCCACTGCCCCCTCCCCTCCCCGGTCTCAATCAGCCTTTCTCAGAGCCTGCGCTCTGTGCACAGGAGGCCGGAGCCACACGGGGACCAGCCTGGTGCAAAGGGCCCTGTGGCGAGGAACGGAGGTCCCAGCCTGCACTCAACGGGGGCCTGAGACCGGCCAACAGCTCCCGCCAGAGCTCGGAAGGAGGCTCCTTTCCCAGCTGAGCCTTGGGATGAAGGCAGCCCCCGGCCCACCCTTAGCAGAGGCCTCAGGGGAGTCGCCCCGAGGTGCCTAAGGAACCCACAGACTCCACAAGGCAGGAGACGTTTGTTGTTTTACCCCAGTAAGCTCCAGGGCGAGTTGTTCTGCCGCAATAGACACTGCGAGCAGCTCCGGTCCGCGGGGCAGGGGACCGGCAGCAAACACCCAGACAGGCCAGGGCGGCTTGGGACCAGATGGCGGGCGGCACGAACGCACCCTGGACAGGCCATCGGTGGTCGGCGCGGCTCGCAGGACCCCCCCAGGGAGGGTGCCCAGGGAGGGAGAACAGCAGAACCGTGGCCACCTCGTCGCCCGCGGCAGTGTGGGGGGCAAACGGCGCGCCCACTGGCACCCGCGGGACCGCCGGGTGGTTTGCAGGCTGCCGCCGGCCCCTTCCTGCGGCCTGGAGCACAGCGGGAAAGGAGAGGCCGATTGAGAGACCTGGGAAACTGGAAGGAACCCGTGCTTGGTAGTTTTGAGAATTCACAGTGTCTCCAAATGGCAGAAGACGCTGAAACTAAGGAATGACTTCCCAGGGAATGTCAGGTCTGGGAGAAGTGGTCGGCAAGTGAAGCCAAGCGTGACTGTCGAGGCCTCAGAAAGAGCAAAGGTGATCGCTCAGAGGGCCATTCAGTCACGTGGTGGGCCCGCGACACCGAGTAATCCTCTGCCCCAGAATCTCTGCCCCAGACACAGGGCCTCTCGGAAATCCCCACAGCACCCCTCAGCCGTCCAGGAGCCCAGGCTAGAGCAGGGCTCATCTCAAAGACCTTCGTGGGCAGGCCTTTTCGCCAATGGAGTGAACCCAATTCTCAAACAGATTCGTGGGTGTATCTTTTCTCTTACGGGGTTAACCCCAAATCACAGGAGATCCACCAAGTTTTTGGGAAAAAATATTATCAACAAAAACACCACCCACTTGGACTAAAAAAAGGACAGCCTTTCAAAAGGTAAAGAGACTTTGGTTTCCCCAACCTCCCACCCTGAACAACTTTACTGGAAGGAAGCAGGCTGAGAAGACTGCTTTGTTGCAAACATGTGCTTTCATTTAAAAAAATGGGGTGGGGGTGCCTGGGTGATGCAGTCAGTTAAGCATTCGACTCTTGGTTTCAGCTCAGGTCATGATCTCAGGGGCCTGGGAACAAGCCCAGCATTGGGCTCTGTGCTCAGTGCAAAGTCTGCCTGAGATTCTCTCTCCCTCTCCTTCTGTCCCTCCTGCTCGTTCTCTCTAAAATAAATAAGTCTTTAAAAAAAGGGGGGGAGGTGGATGCTCAGAGGGCAAAATAAAAAAGTCAGATGACAGAGCCCAAAGCAATGGAGGATTCCAGGACTTAAGACCTAACCAGAGGATTTCTTGGCCGGATTTCAGAATTGCTATGGACCAGTGACTCCTTTGTGTCTCCCACTGCCCCTTTTCTGACCAGGAGTGTCTAGACATGTTACCCTGGGTCAGTCCCACCACTGGACATAGTGGGGCACATGGCAGTGGGGAGGGGGCTAGCTGGATCTGCAGACCCAGAGAAACTGTATTTGAGGAGCCGCACTAGAGGACCCTGATCTTCGTCTGGACCAGGATGACGAAATGGCGAACTTCGAGACGATGAGACATGGGAGACTATATTCCTCCATTTTATATGTATATCCACAGTCTGTCATGGCGGTGGGGGAGTAAGTGAGTCCCATATCTGTCTCCCTCCATCATGTTGCAATCTAGCTAACTCCGGCCCCATAACAGGCAGGCAAGAAAATACCCATGGCTGTTAGAGTCACTGTCACTGGTCACAAGGCCATTGTTGGTTTTTAAATTGTGATTAAATACACATAACACAAAGTTTACCATCTTAACTCTTTTTCAGTGTATCATTCAGGAGTGTTTATGTACTTACATTATTGTACAACCTGCCCCAGAACTTTTTCTTGTCTTTTTTTTTCTTTTTTAGGATTTTTATTTATTTATTTGAGAAACAGTAGCAGAGGGAGAGGGAGAAGTAGGCTCCCAGGGAGCCCAGTGGGGGGCTTGATCCCAGGACTCTGGGATCATGACCTGAGCTAAAGGCAGATGCTTAACTGACTGAGCCACACAGTGCCCCCCACCCCGAACTTTTTCATTTGCAAAACTGAAACTCTATATGCATTATACAATAACCACCACCACCCCCAGCCCTGGCACCACCATTCCCCTTTCTGTCTCTGTGAACCCGACTACTCTAGGAACCTCACGCAAGTGGACTCAGTGTGTGTCTTTCTGTGACTATCCTCAAGTTCCACCCATGTTGGAGCATGTGACCAAATTTACCTCCTTTTTAAGGATGAATATGTTCCGCTGTATGGATACACCACGTTAGGCTTCTCCATTCGCCTCTCAGTGGGTACTGGGTTCCTTCCGCTTTCCGGCTACGGTGAGTAATGGTGCTTGGACGGCGTATGCGGCTGTCTCTGCAACACCCTACTTTGGACAGGCACCCAGAACTGGAACTGCTGGGCCATATGCGAATTCTATTTTTAATTTTTTAAGAATCACCCTACAGTCTTCTGCAGCAGCACATTTCCACCAACACTGGCCGAGCACAAGCACTCTCCACATCCCCGCCACCCCTGTAACTGTCTCTCTGTCTGGTTTTTTTTTTTCTTTAAAGATTTTATTTTATTTATTTTAACAGACAGAGATCACAAGTAGGCAGAGAGGCAGGCAGGGAGAGACAGAGGAAGAGAAGCAGGCTTCCCGCTGAGCAGAGAGCCGGATGTGGGGCTCCATCCCAGGACCCTGGGATCATGACCTGAGCCGAAGGCAGAGGCTTTAACCCACTGAGCCACCCAGGCACCCCTGTCTGTTTTTTCATAATAGCCATTCCAGTAGGTGTGAGAGGACCTCCCATTGTGCTGTTTGTTTCCGTAATGATGAATGACGTTGAGCATCGTCTCACACGCTCATTGGCTATTGGTATCCCTTCTCCGGAGAAATGCCTCTCCAAACTCATTGTCCATTTTTAAACCCGGTGGGCTTTTTTGTTGTTAAGTTTTAGACGTTCTCTTTATATTTTGGATATTAACCTCTTAGCAGATCTATGATTTGCAAATATATTTGCAAATTTGCAAATTGTTTCCCATTCTGTAGGCTGTCCTTTGATATATATACATTCGATATGTAATGCTATACAAAACATTTTTGATGATGTCATTGGACATGCACACAAAATCTTAACACTTTCATGAAGTCCAGTTAGCCAGTTTTCCTTCTGTTGTCTGTGCCTTTGGCATCATATCTAAGTCATTGCCGAATCCGAAGTTGTAAATGTTTTGACGAAAACGTAGGTTGGGTCTATTCTATCCCATGGGCTATGTTTGTCTTTAGGCAACTCCCACACTTATTTTGTAATAGTTTTGAAACCAGGAAGTGTGTCTTCCAGCTTTGGTTGTCTTTTTTTTTTTTTTAAAAGATTTTATTTATTTATTTGACAGACAGAGATCTCACAAGTAGGCAGAGAGGCAGGCAGAGAGGGGAGGGGAGAAGCAGGCTCCTCGCCGAGCAGAGAGCCCGATATGGGACTCGATCCCAGGACCCTGGGATCATGACCCGAGCCGAAGGCAGCGGCTTAACCCACTGAGCCACCCAGGTGTCCCAGTTGTCTTTTTTTTTAAAGATTGCTTTTCGCTATTTGGGATCCCTTGAGATGTCATACATATTTTAGGATCAGTTTTTCTATTTCAGCGAAAAAATGATATAGAGATTTTGGTAGGAATTTCTCTGAATTTATAGGAAGCTCTGGGTAGTACTGACATCTTTACAATCTCTAACCTGCCCATCCACGGACGTGGAATGTACTTCCATTGACGTCTTTCTTCCCTTCAGCAGTGCTTGGTTCTCTGCATCACACGGTCTTCTACCTCCTTGGTTAGGGTTATTCCCAGTATATTCTTCTTTTTGATGCTATTGTAAATGGGGTTGTTTTGCTAATTTCCTTTTTGGATTGTTCATTGTCAGTGTATAGAAATACAATTGATTTTTTTTGCACTTTGTGTCTTGCAAAATTCTGAATTTATTACTACTAACAGGTTTTTTTTTTTTTTAATGAAATATTTAAGGGGGCTCCTGGCTAGCTCAATCATCAAACATCTGTGCCTTCAGCCCAGGTCATGATCCCAGGGTCCTGGGATCGAGCCCCGCATCGGGCTCTCTGCTCAGTAGGAAGCCTGTTTCTCCCTCTCCCACTCCCCCTTCTTGTGTTCCCTTTCTCACTATCAAATAAATAAATGAAATCTTTAAAAACATGAAATATTTATGGTTTTCTGCATTTAAGATCATGTCATCTGAGAACAAAGATAATTTTATTTCTTCCTTTTCAATTAGGAGGTCATAATTATTATTATTTTTTGCTTGCCTAATTGCTCTGGCTAGGACTTCCTTTATGATCATGAATAGAAGTGGTGAAAGCTTGTTTTCTCACCTTCTTCCAGATCTTAGAGGAAAAGCTTCCTGTCTTTAATCATCGCATATGATGTTCACTACGGACTCCTCCTATATCCCTTCTGTTATGTTTAGTTTCCTTCTATTCGTAGTTCGTGGAGTGTTTTTATCATGGAAGGATATTGAAATTTGTCAAGTAACTATTTTTGTTTCAAGTGAGGTGATCATGCAGGTTTTCCCCCTTTATCGTGTTAGTGTGCTGTATTACATCAGTCGATTTCTTTTTTTTTTTTTTCTAATGGATTTTATTTATTTATTTGACAGAGAAAGACACACAGAGGGAGGGAGGAATGGAAGTACCAAGAGGTGCCGCCAAGAGCTCACTTAGTTCCTGGGACAAATAGTGAGAGGAGCTCGTCCCTCTACCACCCCTGACTCCCGACTCCTATATTTTGGCTTTGGGGAAAACAGCACCATATATACGAGTGACTGTGTCATGACTGTCATTTAGATAATGTCACAACCTGTGAGAGGCAGCGCCTTCCTCTCAGAGTGTCATCTCCCAGCTGGTGCCCGCCGGAGTCCTCACCAGACCATCAAGCTTTTTCTCGGTGGCGCGTTCTGGAGGAGTGCTGAGTTCCACGTGTGTCGCTCGTTGCTTCACTTCTTTTGCTATAAAATTAATCTCTTTATCTGAGAAATGTTCTGTGGGATACAGAAAGGTCCACGAGGCATACTATAAACCTGCGGACGGTAGTGCGGACAGAAGCGTTACAAGCCGGGAAAGCGAGTTCGTGTCCAGACTGAATGTCTGTGCCAGTGAGAACCAATCGCTGTTCCGTCCACGACGGAAGAGATCGAACGTAATCCATCTTCCACCAAGCGACTAGCTGCTCCCCCATGCAATGACACCGTGTCAGGGGCTCCACATTCATTTCTACTCTTGATGGGCTGGATTCCCAACGGTGATGATGTCCAGGTCAGACCTGGTGAGGCCAAGTCCATGACACCGAGCCCACGCAGAGCCTCCAGCCCCGCCTCCTTGGCCGCTCCGTACATGAGCCATTGCACAGGCATCTGGCTGGCTGCGGTCCCAGGATGGACTGTCGCGTCCAGCTGGTTCCCGAGAGCCTCCTCGGCAGCAGATGCCTTTGGACAAGCATTCCCACGTGACAAAGGATCCTCCCAGTCCATGTCTACCCAGAGAGGTCCCTCCTCACGTGCGCTCCCAGATCATATTGTTACCAGCCTTGCAATGTGGTTTTGTCCCAAGGCTCCGGCGGTCCAGCCACGCCATTAGCAACCGTCCATGAACCAACCCGAAGTCATACTTCTGGCCATCTTTCAGGCCGGGCAAGGTAGACAAGGGCCAAACGCGGTGCTTGAAGTCACAGCTACTGAGAGGATTTTCCTTCGTCTCCATCCTTTCGGGCCACCACATGGATGCTTGAGCCATCCAGCCCTGGACCATCTGTAAACCAGGACCAAGGTTTTTCCTTCTCGATCAGCGGGTCATAAAGACCTTGCTGTGAGGTCATAGGCTTGGATTGTGGGCACGGACACAATGCAGCTGGAGAAGGTGAGAGACCAGCCCCTCAGCACATTTGGACAGACTCCGTAGATACCCGGCACTGAATCAGTTGCACCAAAGATCTCGCCGTGGTCGCTCAGGAGCCCCCAGCCTGCCTCCCAGCCTGCATATATGCCTACTCGCTGTTGTGGTCACGTGGGAGCTGGAGCCGGGCCTCACAGCGAGATCGTGGCATTCTCCTGCTGCACAAAAACAGTCTCACAGGACCCCAGCGTCAGCGAGACAAGACCGCTCTGTGACCGGGATGGATCAAAACACACGGGGGGCGCCTGGGTGGCTCAGTGGGTTGAGCCTCTGCCTTCGGCTCAGGTCATGGTCTCAGGGTCCTGGGATCGAGGCCCACATTGGGCTTTCCGCACAGAAGGGAGCCTGCTTCCCCCCTGTCTCTCTCCCTGCCTCTTTGCCTACTTGTGATCTGTCTGTCAAATAAATAAAATCTTAAAAAAAAAAAAAAAAGACACATGGGAGCGCTTGGGAATCATGTCTGAATACGAACAGAAATAGGAATAATTTCAAAACCACAGAGATGACCAAACACACCCCCTCTCGTGGTTTCTACGAGTGACCACTGTTTTTTACCAGTTACAGCTGACCCTTGTACAGCGTGAGGTTTGGGGGCGCCGACACCCAGCCGTGCAGCTGGAAATCCGTGTAGGACTCATGACTCCCCCCAAACCAACAACTTAACTGCGGGTAGCCTCCAGTTGCCTGGAAGTCTCACCGAGGACAGAAACAATGCTTACCTGCTGTGCTGTATGTAGCGGTGACCGCGTTCTTACCATGAAATAAGCCAGAGAAAAGAGGATGTTAGCAAGAAAATCGTAAAGGAGAGAAAATACAATTCCCAGCACTGGACTGTATCTATCGAAACTATCCGCGTCCAAACGGACTACACGGTTCAAACCCATGTTGTTCAAAGGGTCAGCTGTGCAGCCTCCCCTCCTTCTAGATAAGACGTACTATGATAGTCTGTCCTGAAATGTCCCCCACTTCCTGACAGCATCCATTCCAGAGCGAGACCCTACTTGCTCGAGCTGGCACTAAAATCACCTCCTGCAAGCCCGAATCCAAGTGCTTTTTAGTACTTTCTCGCCGAGACACGCCGGGGCCCCCCAGGGTGTGAGCTCCCCTCACTGGCTCAACAACAGCTCTGTTCCTGTGGGCTTTAGCTGGAGGACACTGGTGCTGCCCACAGCTCGTCTGCGGAAGGCCACGTCACTTCCGACCGCAAATCGCATGGCTGGGAGGGAGCGGACGACAGAGCCACTATGGGTAGTCTAAGCAGGGCTTGACTTCATAGTCATAATCAGGTGCTTATCAAACTTCTGCAAGAGTTGGAGGAGGAGGCTCTCGGAGGCTTGGAGTAGGGAAGGGTTGGGCCCGTGCACCTGACCCTGGAGTCAGGAGCTGATAGAACCACCGGAGTGGCCATCCCAGGCTCTGGGCCACACACAGAGCCGCTTCTGCTGCTAACGTCCCCGCTGTCCCCGCTGCCCAGCATCTAGGTATCTGGGAGGAGATGCTGAAACCTGCTCAGAAAGTGCCCCCCCCCCC
>RCUC01091779.1:0-10295 GCA_003697995.1 Taxidea taxus jeffersonii | reverse complement strand
TACAAAAGTCCATTGTTTTTTTATAAATTAGCAATGATCAATTGGGATATGAAATTTAAAATTAACACCATTTATAATGGCACTAAGGATGAAATACTTAGTTATAAATCTAACAAAAAATGTACAGAATTTATATGTGTAAGCTATAAAACTTTGATAAAAGAAATCCAAGAAGATCCAAATAAATGGAGAGTTATTCCATGTTAATGGAGAGAGGACTTAATATTGTTAAGATGTAAATTGTTTCTGAATTGATCTATAAATTATTACAATTCCAATCAAAAATCCCAGTACAATATTTTCTAGATATCGACAATACTGTCAGTTTTTATAATGTAATATAAGCTACAGTAATTCTGACAGTATGGTATGGGGAAGCTGATAAGACACATAGATCAATGCAAGAGAAAAGAGAGTCAAGAAAAAGAAAAACAACATATAGTAAACTAATTTTTCATGAAGAAGCAAAATGAACTAATTGAAAAGGGGTACTTTTCTCAACAAATGGCACTAAAGAAAATCAGATGTCCATATGCAAACAGAACAAAGCAGAACTAGATGCTTAGGTTTAATGTAGGATTTTTAGATATAACACCAAAACTATAATCCATGAAAGAAAGAAATTGGTAAGTTGGACTTTATTAAAATAAAAATTTCTGCTCCATGAAAGACACTGTTAAGAAAATTAGTATATTAGCCAGAGACAGAAGAAAATAGTTACAGAACACATATATAATAGAGGACTTCTATCCAGTATTTACAGGGAACTCTTCCAACTCAACAATAAAAAAATCTCAATTTAAAAATGAGCAAAAGATGGGACGCCTGGGTGGCTCAGTTGGTTAAGCAGCTGCCTTCGGCTCAGGTCATGATCCCAGCGTCCTGGGATCGAGTCCCGCATCGGGCTCCTTGCCCAGCGGGGAGCCTGCTTCTCCCTCTGCCTCTGCCTGCCACTCTGTCTGCCTGTGCTCACTCCCACTCTCTCTCTGACAAATAAATAAATAAAATCTTAAAAAAAAAATGAGCAAAAGATCTGAACAAACATAAAAGAAGATATGTAGATGGCAACTGAGTGTATGAAAAATGATGCTCAACATTATTTGTAAATAGGGACCTTCAAATTAAAACAAAAATGATATACTACTGTATACCCATTAGAGTGGTGGTTAAAATCCAAAAACTTGGCAGTACCTGTTGCTGGTGAAGATGTAAAATGAGAACTGTCATTTATTCCTAGTGGGAATAAAAATGGTACAGACACTTGAGAAGACAAATTAGCAGTTTTGTACAAAGTTAAAGAGTTTACCATATGCTCCAACAATCACACTCTTAGGTATTTATCCAACTGATTTGAAAACATGTACACGCAGAAACCTGTTCATGAATGTTTTAGCAACTTTCTTTATAATCACCAAAAACTGGAAGCAATCAAGATGTCCTTCAATAAGCAAATAGATTTTTTAGAAGTGTCACACATCCATAAAATTATATTGTATTCTGTGACAAAAAGGAATGAGCTATTGAGCCATGAAAATGATAGAAACATTTTAAGTGCGTATTCCTAAGTAAAAGAAGCCAGTCTTAAAATGCTATGGAAATGCATTCTGGAAAATGAAAAGGTATAGTGACTATAAAAAAAAAAAAAATCAGTTGTTGCCTTTTAGGGGAGGAGGGTTGAATAGATGAAGAATAGACAGATTTTTAAGGTGGTGAAACTTCTGTTTGATATTGTAATATTGAGCAAAAGATCTTATGCATAGAACTTTCATCACAGAAATGAATCTCACTGTATGAAAATTATAAAAAAATATATTTAATAGTTGAGGTGCCCCAAGATAGAATGCAGAATGTGACAATATGTGACAGAATGTGACAATAGTCTAACCATATTACCAATGTATGAAACAATTTCACTGAATGCATATGGGAAAGGATTTTGACTTCCATAATTTTGGAAATGTAAAACTAAAGGGGAATAGAAACTGCGCCTAAACACTATGGTGTAGTTGATAAAGATATTTCCTATGAGGGTACAAGCTTAGAATCCTGATATCCCCATGTATGCATACGGGAAGTAAGTGAATAAAGAATTATGGGAGTCAGGTTTCTCACTCTCAGAGTGAGAGGTCACAAATAAGCAAGGGATGGGTCAAAAGTAATCTATATGGCCATATGGTAAGTAACAAATTAGAAAATTAAATCAGTATGAGCTCATGTTTAGCTTAATATAGATACATATAGGTAGATATAGAACTATATAGAGAAATGTATTTTGAGGTACACACACACACACACACACACACACATATTAGTATATATACACATATTCCCTTGCTCTGCCAACTGAGAGGACCTAGAAGTAGCAATTAGCTACTCATGATACTCAAGATCATAGTACGCTGATCTTGATTTCTAATACCATTCTTCAATAAAAGGAACCTGAGCTTCTTGGGAGAAATGGACGATTCTAGAACTAGGGCAAAAAATATAAAGGATGAGCTTTGAGCATGTTGTAGTGTCAGAAAGAAAGGAAGCAATTCAAAAACAAAACAAAACTACATTATTGGGGATATGTCAGAGGGACACAGGAGCCAGTTGGCAGAGCTTCCCAGAGCCTAAGCTGGAATAATTTGGATAAAATTAAATAAATTAATATTGAATTATAGCCCAATATATGAAATACCTATGAAGATGCACCAATATACATTGGTGATTGGATAAATAATGAGGGGGAAGAGGGGTGCTTGGGTGGCTCAGTCATTAGGCATCTGCCTTTGGCTCTGGTCATGATCCTCAGGCCCACATTGTGATAAAATAAGCCTATCGTAAAACTTAACATCTGAACTAAGTGTGCCATTCATTAGTGTTAAGTTTGTTCACGGTATGTTTTGCGACCAATCTCCAGAATTCCTTTCATCTTGCAAACTGAAACATCGTATCCATTAAACAACAACTCCCCATTTTCTCTCTCCCACCAGCCCTAACAATAGTTATGCTACTTCTGTGAATTTGACTCCTTGGATAACTCTTGAAAGTGGAATCCTATATTACTTGTCTTTTTGTGACTAGTTTATTTCATTTAGCATATTGTGTTCAAGGTTTACCCCTGTTATAGCATATGTCAGATATTTTTTTCTTTTTTAAGCTAATCATTGTATGCATATACTATATTTTGTTTATATATTCATTAGTGAATACTTGGGTTGATTCTACTTGTGGATTTTGTGAATAATGTTGCTCTGAAATGTGTGTGCAAATTAGCATTGGTTTAAGCTACTAAGTTTTTGAATTCGGTTTGCTAATACTTTATGGAAGATTTTTTGCATCTGTGCTCATCAAGGATGTTGGCCTGTAATTTTCTTATGGTATCGTTGTCTGGTTTTGGTATCAGGGTAATGCTGGCTGTGTAAAATGAGTTTGGATGTGTTTCCTTCCTTTTTTTTTTTTTTTTTGCGGGGGCATTGGGGAAGGGTTTGAGACGGACTGGTGTTAATTTGTCTTTGATTAGGAGAATTAGCTAGTGAATCTGTCTGGTCCTGGACTTAGGTTTTGGGAGAATTTTGATTACTGATTCAAATTCATTTTTTTCAGATTTTCTGTTTTTGTTTTTTTTTTCATGATTCAGTTGTAGTAACGTGTGTTTCTAGAAACATATCCATTCTTTCTAGGTTTAAGCCACATCACAAAGGAATCTGAATAATGTAGCTTTAGGCTCTTAATATCTATGGTCAAGAAGGCTTATTAAAATAGTTTGGATGCTAACGTGCCACTTGCCACTCCACAATAGGAATACAAGAGTTGTTGCTGTAAATGTGACAGGTAACACCATGGCTTGTGGCTTCCAAATAAACAGGAATTTCATTTGTTGCTCTTCATGGATCCAAGATTGAAAGCAATAGTGCAAGGTGGGTAGAGGACAAAGACTCAACTCATGTGACAAAGGACCATCGTCAGAATTTTTTTAAAAAAGGAGAGGGGGTAGACTATGCTGTGCAAGTCAAAGTGTGATTTTGAGGAAGGTTCAAATAGCTAAAAGTGTCACCTGGCCTAGAACTGCTGTGGTGAGAGTGGTTTCTGGAACTAGTATAAACCAAAGAAATTACAGTGAGGTGAGGAGTGAATGCGGGATAGAGGTTTTTCTTTTTTTCATAAATAGTGACATAGATGCATAATTGGGTATTTCTTCCTTGTCAACATTTCTCTGTATGTTGGAGAATTTCATAACAAGATACACAGTCTGTGCACACCTACATGGAAGTCCTAGGCAATCACTAGTAAAAGAGCAGTAAAACCCAAGCAGCACAGGGAGGAGAAATGTTCACATCGCTGTTTACAAAAGGGCGATGTCTGGTAGAAGAAGATAAGAAATCAACCCTGCATACTAGTCGGAGAATCTTGAGGTAATAATCAACTTGAAAAAGTTTGCTTTGTTTCCCTCTAAGTTAAGGAAAGTCTCAAAAGCCTCTCTGACCCCAGGTGTAGAAGGGATTTTTATGATTCTCTTCTAGGCAGTTTGCTGCAGGCGTTTCGCAGAGCACAGGAGAAACTTGAATTCATCACTGCAGTATTGCTGCAGAGAATAGAATAAAGTATCTAAAGAGAAATAAATATAAGGGATGACACTGTGTAGTCAAAGAAAGTCTGTCTGTTTTAAGAATGATCTTTAAGCAGCATCAGACACTAGATTGACGAGTATTTTGGTAATTGGCACTTCAGACTGCAGTGTACTCCCAGGTAGTACGAACAGGACTTAAATTTGTTAACCTTCATGCTTCCAGGAAAACCCTACAGTAAGGTGAGCAGAGGACAAGGACCCAATCCACATGATTAAAGAGAATTGTTAGAATTTAAAAAACAATAAATGCTTCGTGTGGATACATCCATTTGATAAATCCTGTGTCCTCTGCACATACATATGTAGCTGCAAGGGAAGCCGATACATGACAAATACTCCCACAGCCCCCCACAGCCTGTGGTAGTTCATCTATTCAGGAAATGAAAAGAAGAGGGCCCAAATCCTTTCTGTGCCACTTGATCCCAAATGCCTGAGGTTATAAAAGTGTTGTCTTAGAGAAGAGAGTTTCAACCTTTTGCCTGCATGGAAGAGGGGTGGAAATTTCTCATCTCTTACCTCTGGCCTAGTAAGACTAACTCCCGAGGGATGAAGTGTTCCACCAAAAACAACAACAACAATAACAACAACAACACACAACCCAGCTTCTAAATTTCTTCAGTCCCAGTGCAGCTAGTCCAGCCAGTGCGAGTGCAGGGTGAGCCATCCTTACCCTTACAATTCTGGAAACAGGAAAAGCTGAGCAGGCCTCCTTCCTCACCCCCCATTTCCAGACTACACCAGTCTTAAGTGAGAAGAGGAAGTATCTCTGAATGATTTCAAAATCTTGATGACTATACAGGGCTGGAAATATTAACTATAGAACTGAAACTTGTTTTTAGCTAAAATAACCTATGGATTTCTTGTGAGTGAGTAAATAAGCTTTGGGGCTATAGGTAGGGATTTTATTCTGGAGTAGGATAAAATGTCACAAAGTAGATTTCAGTAAGGTGTAGGGAAAATTAGATTGGTTTTGTGATGACAATGTGTGAATTCGTGTCTTGCAATATATTTTATGTACACTAAGCTTTTTTTATTTTCCTTTTTCTTTTTTTTAATTCTTACCGAAGCACATGTATGTATGCAGAGGGAAAAAAAAAGTCCCTCATACTTTTCTCTGACTAACCTGTTGTTATATTCTCCATCTGGCAACTTTTCTGATAGACTTCTTACTGTAAACAGCTTCTTTGCCATTGTTCTGATCTTTGCTAATTGAGGTAGGTTCCCCCAGTGACACAGCTCTTTAGCCACAAATGCACATAATTGGAGGAGCTATTCTTGCTGAGTCTAAGCAGCCACCCTCTCTGCAAATGGAGAGCCCCCCGTAGGTTTTTACCCCCATACACCATTTTAGGAAAACTCATCTGCTTATTGACAAAAACTGCACATTGGGCCAATAAATGATGTATACTTCCCCATTTGATGTGGTTGTTTGCCTTTCTTTACTACAGAGCTAAAAGGAAGGGCTGCCCTTGACACATTTGCTTCATTTTTTTTGTTTGCTTGTTTGTTCTATTGCATTTTATTTTATCTTCTGACTTAGAAGAAAAATAAAAGGACTGCTGATTGTGGCATTGTACCTACCAACAAATTGCTCCTATTGGAGCAAATACCTACGAAGAAGGTATTTACTCCAATAGGAGAAATTTGTTTTTTAGCGTTTTGTAGCTTACAGTATTAAACTGTCAAGATTCCCTCCCTTAATAGTATATTTTGTTCTGTTTTTCACCATTTGCATCTGTATTGGGAATACACCTGAAAGATATTGCCAGGTAGGGCACACACACAAAAATGATGGTGTCACTTTGGAAACTGAAGTGTCTGTTAAATTTGCTGTGGAATTTTTTATATGATGTTCAGGAAGCCATAATTACTGTCTTAGTCTTACATTTGAAATATTGAATCGGTATTTAGGCAGCTTCAGTACGCATTAATACAGTTTTAAATTGTTACGGAAGGTACTATCTACTATAAAATGCAAATGTGGAAATTTGACTTCAGTCTGTGCTGGGCAGTATTTACATATTCTCAGATCTGTGTGATGGAACTGGAAGCTTTACCCTTTGTTATACTGACAGGGGGTCTTGAATTCTCTAATCACATGGCAAGCCATCTCTGGAGAACTCTGTTACCTGCCACAAAATAAATATTTGGAATGAGTCAAATCATCTATTACCTCTTCTCAAGAGTTTCTTTTCTTGGATTGTTCCTGCTTTACTCTTCATTTTCACCAAAGGAAGGGAGTCCATGTTAAAAGGGAAAAAAGTGAGGGGACCATCTAGGGAGAGAGTGGAAGACTTGTTGACTTTTACTCCCATTTAAAACCCAGTACTGCTAGCAAAAGTGAATTATATTGTTGTTGGTTTTTTTCTTAAATGTACATTTCATTCAAACACATCCCGATGAGTTTTCCCTTCTAACCTCTAGAGATTGATCTGTCTGGTGAGCTACCACTCGCCTCAGTGGTACACTCATTACACAGTGGAGGTGATGTTCTAACGTTTGTTCACAAGGTAAACAAATGTTCATACTTTCTGGATATCAGTACAATAGTTTTGGAGTAATCCACATTAAAATTTTACTGGAAGTGGTTTTAGCCTCAGAATCCTCTTGAAAATTAAATCTTGCCAGTAAAAAAATAAAATATTAGTGAAGAGTACCATAGCAAAGGTTAACGTAAGAGTGAGGGGAGTTAGGATTGGAGACCAGCCTGATTATTTCTGCTCTTCATTTGAAAGCCTTTAAAGGGCCGCTGGAGAACTCTTAAATTGGCGAGGACTATATTCTGAGAGTCACTGTTTAAGGGTACTAACTTACTTGTTTAATAAGCGCAAATGCCTAGTGAGCATGCAGGGAAACAAGAGGTTGTAGATGCATGTGAGGCATAAACAAGACGGAAGGAAAAAGAGGTTTAAAAGTGGGACATAAAAACTTCAGACAGAGTATGAGTGCATTTTGGTCCAAATTCTAGAACAAATATTCATCGCATATCCTCTGTACATAATCCATTTAGAAATGGTGCATAACTTGAGAAATTGAAATGATTTGGAAATGCATTATCAGTTGGAAAATGTTATTTTATGAACAAAATATAAAATTTTCTATTATGTTGTGTTATAAAAACTAGAACAAATAATGAAGCAATTGTGGGGAAAAATTATACCTATATAGAAAACATTATTTAATATCCCAGAGCCTCAAATTTCTTTGAGAAAATGGTACCTATTCTGCAATGTTCCTATAAGCATCATCAATAAAGTACAAAGTAGCTGATCTATCAGATAATACTGTTAAAAGATAAACTGAGGCATAGTAAAATTTTTAGTTTATTGGAGCAAAAACTGATCTGAATTGGGCAAGATCCAAACTAGCAGACAGAAAGGAGCTCTGAGGAGCTGTACAAAGTGACTTTCATAGACCAAAGAGAAGGGGAAAACAAGAAAGTTATACTAGGCGAAAAAGTAGGTTGCTTATTACAAAGTTACTTTGGTTTAGGAAATGGCAAGGGTTGGTCAAGCCAGGTTTTCCAGCTAGTGCTGATTGTGCAGTTTCTGACTGACTGGTTTAAAATTCCATACCCGGGAGAGCCAAAACTGTAATCAGGTAAATCTTGGTTTCATGACATGGAACTTAGCATAATCAACTCTGTTTAAGGCCTGTTGTCCTGTTTTTAACAGTATGTAATCTGTATGTAAATCTGTTTTGCTAATTTTTGGAAGAAGGGGAGGTTTTTAAATGCCTTAATGTTAGCAACTAAAACTCACAAAATCAAGATTAATTTTAAAAAAATTACAAATCAAGCTTCAGCTTCATACATAACTTACGTTTCCAGGGAATATATGAAATGTGCTAAAATATGTTTATGCTATCCTATAATTCTGTATAGGGATAATTATATGTATACATATGTAAGTATATCTCCTGATATCCAGTGATTTATGTAGGTATGCAGATGATTCAATTTAATAATCTAGAAAACAGGTGAAAATGCTGTGAAGCACACCCAAAAATAAAATCAGGACAATATGTGCACTAAGATACTGCTGTCCATATTTGTTTTCACAAATACTTATACCCTTTGTCTCCATTAGACTTGTTAGGAACTATAAATTTTCCACATTGTTTCTCTTTCCCACAGGAGCCAGTCTTTGATCAGTGGTCAGCCCCTCTGTTCTCCCTTGGCTTTCTTCTCAGAATGATCTTCCTTTAGCATGTTTGTAGTTAACTTCTACATGCAGCTAGGAGGAAATAAAAGTGTTTTCTCATGGGCTTATCTTTGCTTTTCAAAACAGAAGCAGTATTGTGCTACTGTGTAGGCTACATTGTTTCCAATTAGTCACTCAATTCCTAACTGCCCTAAAATGATACCTTATGACTCAGCAGCACTCCTTTTGTGGTGTATATTTGAACATTACCATAATAAAGGGAAAATGGTCGATTAAAAAAATAAAGTGAATGGTATAATAAACTGATAATATGCTAAATACCTAGTTTTAGCATATTGTTGTTTGCTTATCTTTTCCCACATTTTTTTTGCTTCAATATTTTAAAGCAAATCTGGAAATATAATTTCTCCCACAAATACCTCATAGTATCTCTTAAAAAAATAAATATTTCTTAAATCAGAACGCACAATCACATCCTTAGTCTTTGTCCAGATATTCCTGATTGTCTATTAGACCTTTGTAAAACATTTAAATAATTGTCATGTCAAAATTATAAAAGAAACCAAAGTCAAGGAAGTCTTATTTCTTATCCCCATGCTTTTTTCCTTTCTTTTCTTTCCTTACCTATTCTTACTAGTTTTGGGTTTATTCTTTCTTCCTTAGAAATATAAACATGTATGTGTGTGCATATTCATTTTGTCTCTTTTACACAGTGGTACTCAATAGAGGCCTCGCTTCCATATTCTTTTAAAGAATGTATCATACTCTATTGTGTGGCTATAATATAGGTCTCCATCTTTTGTTCCTGTGAATAATACTAAAATGAATAGCCATGTGCATAAGACATTTCTTTCTTTCTTTTTTCTTTTTTTTTTTTTTTTGTCATTTTATGTTTCAGTACATTTCTAGAGGTTGGACTCCTACATAATTTATCCAGATGTTGAAACCACAATAGTAATTGTGCCATTTTGCCTTTTCACCAACAATTGAGAGTTTCTATTTCACTCTGTAACAGCTTTATAAACATAGTATGCAGTCAAACTTTTGAATGATCTGAGCTTGATAGATGGGACGTGGCATATCAGTGCAGTTTTAATTTGTATTTGCATTATAAGTATGAGCTGGATTGAACATCTTTTCTACTCTGGGGGAAACTTCGATTTCTTCTATGAACTATTTGTTTATACATTATACCCATCTTTTTTATTGGATTGTTAGTCTTCTCAATATTAGAAACATTTTGTGTGTTAGGACTATAAAATAGTTATAATGTAAGTTGCGTACAATTTTTTCTAAGTTTTCATTCTACTTTAATGAATGAATTTATTTGTTTATGTTGCTAAAGCTATCAAGCCTTCTCTTGGTGGTTTTGGAACCTTAGTTCTTAGAAAAGTTTTCTATATCCTTTGGCTAGAGACTGATATGTGGTGCTTGTATAGTTGCGTATTTTAATCTTAGATTTCAATTTTTTTTTACATTTATACTATTCACAGTATTTTTCTTTCTTTTTTTTTTTT
>RCUC01091772.1:0-10085 GCA_003697995.1 Taxidea taxus jeffersonii | reverse complement strand
GAAGGGATGAAAAGGATGGGGATTAAGCTCTCTGGAGGGATTTTGAGTGGGAAGCCACTGAGGAACAAGACAGTCGTGGCTCTCCACGCTTCCCCTCTGCCTTAAAGGTGCTTTCAGGAAGCCCAGTGTATGGGCAGCCAGTCCACACCTCTCCTGCTCCAAGCCTTTGTGCCTTCTGCTCCCAGCCATCCAAGCACCAGCTACACCACCTCCAGGGGCTGGGAGGGGTGGTGGCCTCGTGCTGGGGGAAGAGGAGGAAGAAAAGAGAAGTCCACACAAGTTCGAGTCTGCTCCGACGAGGAGAGGTCAAAGCACAGAGACGGGTTAAGACCAAGCGTCAGCGCTCTTATCACAGAAATAGAAAGAGGGCAAGGCTGGTTAAACACGAAACACCTATAAAATTATATTGGTCCATTGTAACCATGGAGCACTCACACAAACACACGCAAATCTGGACACTCACCCCTCGCCCCTCGAGTGCCTTTTTATTTTCTATAATTAATCGGGCAAGGGTGGAACTTGGGAAGAGTTCAACAGTGGTCAGAACCTGCAGCCTTCTCTCTAGTACTAACCCGGGGTCGGCGTGGCCGGGGTGGGGCGGCGCAGCTGCCGGGGTCCGGTTACCTGAAGCATGTTGAGGAGCAGGCTCCGGAACTTGGTCCCCTCCACCATGAAGAGGGCCATCTTGTCGCAGAGCTTGGCGGCCGTGAAGGCGAAGCTGCGGTCGGACACGGCCTTCTGGTAGATGGTCCGGACGATCTCTCCCAGCATCTCCTCGGAGTTGGTCGAGTTCTGGGCCTCCTCCATGAAGGTGCTGAGCTTGGTGTCCACGTCGCTGCTGTTGTTTCGCATGCTGTTCAGGATCTCAATCAACTTGTCCATCTTGTTCTGCTGAGGGTTGGTGGTCTCCACAGCCACTTCGTCCTGGGGGTGTGGGAGACAAACCGAGTCGTGCCTGAGTGGAGCCGAGGTTACTGCTGGGGGTGACCATTGGAGGGAGGGCTGCTGCCCCCAGAAAGGATCCAGCCCTACCTTCTCGAACCCAAGGTCGGGTCCCTCTGGGAACGCGGACCTCCCCCAAGGACCCTCTGGCCCCAGAGTCCTCTGCTGACCTTATTCTTGGCTCCTGTGACCTCTGCGGCTGATCCTTCTTGTAAGCTCTAACTCTTACCCAGGATTCCCATATATACTGGCTGTGTGCCTACTTGCCTATAAAATGTCTCAAGCTAGAAATGACTTAATGGGGCTTATAAAAGAGGAAATAAGATAACAAGCAAAATATGGAGTCTAAAGGCAAGAAGGAGGGAAGTATCCAAAATGCCCGCCATCTTGGTTAAGGGCGCCCATGGAACAGCTACCTGGTCTTCCAGACTCTTGGGTTCCTACAGCCCTCGGACAATCGTGACCTCTGGGTAAACAGAGTCCTGGTTTTGTGTCTTACAGAGATTGTGCTGGCCTTCCAGAACAAATGCTACCTACCAAGGAATCCTGCCATGTGCCACTAAATCAGCTGGCACTTCCCGGAAGGAAATGTCAAACAACAGACTCAACACCATTTAGAAGTTTCATGGCAAGTAGATCAGACCCGGGCTGGTGAAGGAAGAAAATGTCATCTGACAGTCTCAAAAGTATTTATTCAAACATAACGGATTGATAGCCAAGCATGTAATCACCCTAACTGCTCAGGGTGAAGGGGAGGGTCAGGGACATAAAGGGAGGTCCCACACTTGTCATTGCATTTTCAACAAGGAGAGCACTAGCCTAGAAGGCACAAACCAGGGTTCTAGAGCCTGCTTTCTGCCTCTAGCCATATAGCTATGGGCAGTGGTTTCACTCTCCGGGCCTCAGTTTACTCACCAGTAAGATGAGGAGGTTAGATGATGCATAGCTTTCCCTGAGCCCTGCCAATGTCTATGCCAGTGTCCTCCTGGTCCAGGAATCCAGGGGCCTCATCTAAGAGGAGTCCTTGAAACCCATGGATGGGTGCTATGGATCTACTGTTTCTATTCTAGCCCCTCCTTGCCTACCCCACTGCCCAACTCTCTGGGCCCCAGGGCAGAACAGTAGTTTGTACATAAAATAACAACCATCCGGGAGGGTCTTTACATGTGTCATGACATTTAATCTTCACAGTCTGTCTGCAGGGTGGGTACAGGTGAGTCAGCTGGGGCTCAGAGAGGTTAGGTGACTTGCCCAAGGTCACCTAGCCAGTCAAAGGCAGGGTGGGCCCCAGCTGGACTCTCAAGCCCATGTTGTTGCCACTCCTCAACAGCGCAGCGACATTTAGTGGAACTGGAGGGAATGCAATGAGTAATCTCCCCACCCTGTCCAGGCTGTAGGAACACATCTCGGAAGGTCTTCAGGAGAAGACATATTGGTCACCAGCTGGGAACCACTTCCAGGCTCCCACCTTTGAGAAGCAGGGAAATGAATGGCGCTTCCCTCCTGGGCCTCACAGTGGCAAGCCCCATAGCGGCTTGCCCCACAGTGGCTCCATCCACGGTGGATGGGAACTCAGGGCTGCAAAGGATGCCGGGAGCAGCATCTCAGCATCAGGTGCTGGCTGGAGAAGAGGTCTGCCCTGCCTCGTCCTGCCTGAGTGTGGGCCCGAGCCTGCCTTCTCGGGCAAAAGAAGGAGAGTAGGTGGTTGAGAGAGGCCAGGGAGAAGCCCACGGCTTCAAGCTTGCAGGAGCCCCAGAAGGAGGACTCTGGGGAGGGCTGGGGGTGAGTTGGCCTTTCTCAGAACCGCTCCCCCAGGTGACTTCTCCTGCATCTCTGGCAGGAAGGGCGGGTTAGGGTGAGCACAGTGGACCGGTAGCTGCCAGTGACATAGTCCCACCCCTTTGCTAGAGGCTCAGGGACACTTCCTCCTAAGTCGGCAAGCCAGGCTCTGGAAGCCAGGTCCAGGGGTAAAGTGAGGACAGAGAGGCTAGGGGTGGGAGGCTGGGGGCAACACTTAAGGCCCTCATTCTCCGGCCTGTACCAATCTAGGGTCAGCACCTGCAAGATGCTGGGGCGGGGGGGTGAAGGCCACCTTACACCCTTCCCAGGCTGCTGTCTGCTCATGCTCTTCCCAATTTACCTTCATTCTCGACCCTGGTGGGGACCACAGCTGGCTGGCACTTACCTCGGGGAGAAGCATCGGTCCTTCTCATCGTATCAGCTCTGAGTTTCCCCCCAAGTCCCCTTTAGCACTATAGGGCAGTGTCTGACCACAGAGAAGGTGGGAGGGGAGAACCAGGCCTTCTCCGCACCCTTCCCACCCACCTCCCTCGGGTACGTGCCCCTTCCTCCCCTTCCCTCTCAGGCTGGGGGCTGCTGCCCCCTGCCCCCTCTTCCCCCCCGGGGCCTCTTGGGGGACCGGAAGGGGAGGAGCCAGAACATGCTGGAGGGGTTCATGCAGAATTGGCCCCGGGCCGGCCCTCTGGTGGCCAGGGGTCCCAGAGGCAGCAGAGGCCACCTCAGACCCATACCCACCTACCAAAGTGCCTACCTCGCGCTGTCCTCCCTGGTGCAAGAGAACAACAAAAATTCAATTACCGGTACCTTTTCTTTCAGCCTTCGCCGCAGCCTGTCTTTGGAAGATTGGAGCAGGGTAATTTTGGGCCGCTCCCCGATGCGCTCGGGAATAATACTGTCTTTACGCTTTGTCTCAGCCTCTGGACCCCCTGACTGCTGCAGGGGCAGCCTCTCAGAAGCCACTGGGGCGGGCGCATCAGGGCTGCAGGGGGGTTCGAGGCCGCTGTGCCCGGTGTCCCCCAGGGCGTCCTCCAGTTTGGAACTCTCCATGGTCATCGTCTCTTTGGCATTGCGGTGAGTGCCTGCCTCTCCCTTGTCGCCCGGGGGGTGCTTCATGTTGCTATGGTGCCAGCGTCGGTTCTGGCTGTAGCCATGGTGGGTGGGCCTCCCTGAGGGGTGGGGTGCCGAGCCCCCCTGGTAGGATTTCTGGTGGTCCCTGTTGTGTTTGGCACTGCCTGGCTGGTGGTCACCATGCTGCTGGGGCTTGTTTCCTCCTGGGGGTCTCTGCTGCCGTCTGCAAACCAAAAGGGGAAGACACAGAGGGTCACCAGGAGGGCTGCTCGGGGTCCCTGTGCCAAACACGAGGAGCGCAATCCCCTGAGCCATTCATTCATTCCTTCTTTCAGTTCCCTTCCTGATCACTTCCTCAGGACGGGACCTACAGATACAGCAGAGCAGGAGACAGACAGATCCCCGTGATTCCCAAGGGTTTGAAGGTTTGAGTCGGTCCTTGAGTTAAAGTATTATTTTATTAGAACACACATCAGCCCATGTGTGGGGAACCAGATTCAAAGGAGGCACTAGAGGAGACCATGAACCCTCCTGACTCTGCCTGCAGCCGCCCTGCCTGTACTCTGGAAGCAACTGTTACCATTTCGGGAAGCTTCCAAACATATTCCATACATGTTCCAGCAAAGACGTGTATACAGACCCGCGTCTGGTAACAACTATCCTGGTAATGGCTTTTTACCATAATGGCTCTTGTAAAGTTACATTTGTTAAACAACGTTTTTTTTGGTAGACTGACATTTCCACCCCCAAGCCCACTAACAAAATACGCACTGAGAAGTTGTGATGGGCTGAATTGTGTGTCCCTACCCCCACAGTTCACATCCCATCCCTGCCACCTCAGAATGCCACTGTATTTGAAAAGAGGGCCCTTAAAGAGGGGATTAAGTTAATCCGTTAGGCCATTAGGGTGGGCCCCCATCCAACCCAACGGGTGTCCTTATAACAAGAGGAAATCTAGACACAGTCACACACCAGGGACGCAGGCATACAGAAGACCATATGAGGAAATGGCAAGAAGGCAGCCATCTGCAAGGGAGACACCCTGGAAGAGACGGATCCTGCAGACACCTTAACCTCACACTTCCAGCCTCTAGAATTCCAGAAACTCAATTCCTGCCGCTGAGCCACTCTGTCTGCGGTATTTTGTCATGGGAGTCCGAGCTAATGGACACGAGTGTGACACCTGACTCCCCAATTTCCTGGACGCGCTATTTCTAAGGCAGAGAATGTCACATGGAACAGACTTGAGGTGTGCACCTGGGGTGAACCCCAAACGTTTTGACCTGTGGACTGAAGACAAGTGAGGGGATGGGAGGGGGCATTCTGGGGACCCTCCGGTCTTGTGCACAAAGGCTGTTTCCATCTCTGGAAGCCCTTTCGGGTCTACCCTCTCAGTATTTTCCACAGCATGACTTTATACAAAGTGCAGATGGAGAACAAGATGACCACAAGCCCCTGAAAAGTTGTAAAGTCGTTGAAGGAAGTTTGTAGAAAGAAGACTTTACCTTCTAAAGACTGAGGCTTATACCCTTGTCTGTGAGCCTTCTCCTCGGCGGGTAGAACAGACCTTCATTGCTTTGCATTTTATGAACAAAAAAGGTGTTTATTTCCTTTAAACTATTACTACTTATACAAACTCAGTTTCAATGTTCACTTGATAACTTTGGATCTGTGAAGATCTGGAGGCATCTTGGGTTGTGGTTACACATATCACTTTCCCATTAAAATAGATGAAAATAACTTTTTTTTTTCATTGAAAAGCTTCCCCTGCTAGCGGGGATTTCAAGGGGGAAATTAAAGTTGTTGGGTGAGAGACTGGTGTGTAGTCTTTTGTTTCCACACAAATGGTAACTACAAAGCACTGTATAATAGAAGGAGAAATTAGTATATTTCTGGAGGGAAATTCAACGATTTGTTACAAGAGCCTCTAGAACACTGGACCTTGTAATTCCACTCGTGGCAATTTATTCAAAGGAAATGAACAAAAGCCTCGCATAGAGATGTAGGTACAAGGATGTTCATCCAGCAGTGTGTAACAGAAACTGAATGTGGAGCAGTAGGACACGATGCAAGATTTGACTCTGGTTGATGGAAGAAAGCACGTGTCCTCAAACACGCAGCCTGAAGCTGTCTTTTAAGGCCAATATTTACGTGCCTAGAAAAATCTGGAAGCAGACACACCAGAACACTAAGAGTGGTTCTCTCTAGGGGATGGGATGAAGATTTTTCTTTTCTTCTTTATTTGTGTTTTCTAAGTGAACATGATGTTCTTTCCCTTTTTCTCTGTTCTGGGAGGAGGGAGGGGAGGAAGAGGGAACGGGAGAATCCCCAGCAGGCTCTGTGCCCAGCGCAGAGCGCCACTTGGGGCTCCATCTCACAAGCCTGAGATTGAAACCAAGAGTCCAACAGTTAACTGACTGAGCCACTCAGGAGTCCCAAGGTAGTGGCTTATTTAGTAAAAAACAAACAAACAAACAAACAAACAAACACACCTCAATGCCTTGTTGTTGAACTATTTTCCAGAGAGGCTGTACCATTTTACATTCCCACCACCAACACACAAGCTGTTTGCAGTCATTATTTCTCAGGGTAATTCCATCCTTTTCCCCTCCTCGACTGTATGGATTCCGAGAACATGTATGTTAGATAGGCTATTTTGGACTCCCAGGTCCTAGAAGCTTGTTCACCTTTTTTTTTTTTTTCCTTTTTTTCTTTTCCCAGCCTGTTTTCTCTGTGTGGCCCAGACTGGATTAATTCTAGTCTATCTTCCAGTACACTGGTTCTTTCCCTTGTCCCTGCATTGAGTTTTTAATTTAACTATGAAGTTTCATTTGGGTTTTTGTTATAGCTTCCATTTCTTTGCCAAGACCTAAGTTTTCATCTGTTTCAAGTGTGTTCCTAATTGTCCTCTGAAGCATTTTTATGTTGGCTGCTTTAAAAATCTTTTGTCAGATAATTCTTTTTTTTGTTTTTTAAAGATTTAATTTATTTATTTGACAGAGAGCGACATAGCCAGAGAGGGAACACAAGCAGGGGGAGTGGTAGAGGGAGAAGGAGGCTCCCTGCTGAGCAGGGAGCCCGATTCGGGCTTGATCCCAGGACCTGAGGAAAGGCAGCTGCTCAATGACTAAGCCACCCAGGCGCCCCTTGTCAGATAATTCTAACATTTCTGTCATCTTGGCCTTGGCATCTGTTGTATTTTCTCATTCAGTTGAGATCTTTCTGGGTTTCAGTATGACTAGGAGATTTTCGGTTGAAACCTGGACATCTTGGGTATTATGTTCTGTGAGTCTGGACCTAATTAAGTTGAGTCTTAGAACAGTTTTGGCGGGCTTCCTTTGACATTGCTCCAGTACCAGAAAGGGCTGTTGCGCCTTGTTACTGCCAAGTGGGCAGCAGAGGTCGGGTTCCCTACTGGGCTTTCTCTTATCAGAGAAAGGACCTACCCCAAGGGAGGTCCTCTTTACGGCTGAGGAGGGCTGGGAGTTCTGGCTTCCCACAATGTCGCCTCCCTGGCGAGGAGGGTACACCTTGCTACCAGGTGGCCTCCACTGACACAGAGGGAGGGGTGCTCTGTGCCCCACGGGGCCGAGTCCTGAGTCGTCACTCAGCCTTTCTGACACCACCCTGGGGAGGATTTGGGACCCTCCTCAAGACCCGTGAGTGTCAACTCTTGGCCCTTTCCTTGGCCTTTGCTTGTGTGGGTCAGGATGGAGCCCGCTTTTTTTTTCTGGGAGCTTTGCCTAGAGTTGAGTGTTATCATCCAAAAGTTAACTGCCTCAAGAGGCTGTCCCTTTCCTAGTCCTCTGGCTAGAGAGGGCAGGTTTTTGTTGGGGCTTTTTGGTCTGCCTGTGCCTACTGGTGTTTCTGCATTGCTGGCTTCTTTGGCTCCAAGTCTAGGATCTGTGAGGCCAGGAAGAAAATCGAGCAAGTTACTACTCCATTATTCCTTGGGTGCCGCGGTCCCCATCCAGTCTGCCTTCTCTCCAACCTTTCAGAGTCCTCTTATGTTTGTTTTTATGTAGAATGTTCAGGGTTTCTAGTTGTCTGTATTTATTTTAATAATTTAAGAGTCATTATAGAAACATCTGCGGAAGCCTAGGACGTGGCATGGAGTCTGCCTGCCTGGGTGTGACCTGGGCCCTTCCCAGGAGGCCTACACGGTATTTTTCATCCTTGATGTCCAGGTTCAATCTCATTGGGTCTGAAGCACATCCCTGGGGCCACATTGGCCTGATCCTCGGGTGCAAAAGGCATCCTTTCCACCCCACACCCCTCCCCTCCGCCGGCATGTCTACAGCTCTCAGTTTTATTCCCCAGTGGACTCATTCTGAAAAGCAGGGATCAGTGAGGCACCAGTGCTCTAAGTTCTGGAAGACGGTCAGTTTGCATTCACCGAGGGGCAGGGCTCATGAGTAAGGCACCCAGGCAAGTGCTGGGCCCTATCCGCAAAGTGAGTCACTGGGTCAGCTTCTTTCCAGGATCACCAACTGGCCTTCAGACTGCCCAGACCTAAATCCAGATGCCTGAGCCACAAGTCGGCTCAGAAGCCAGCAGCTCTCACCTGAGGGGCACGGACCCGCCTCCATCTGGGGAGAGTCAGAAGCCTGGAGCCGGGAGGAATTCCATGGCCCTCCCACTCCTCAGAGTGCCACACGCCTGTGACATTTTGTGAATTCTCCCTGCTTTTATTTTTCAATGACTTTCAAGTAATTCGCCCTCTCTCCTTCCACTCTCTTTGTTCTCAGAGTATGAGTAATTTTTAAGCCCAGAGAAGAACCTTGGAAATTCCCTGGCAGATAACGCTTGATTGTCACGACTTTTCCCATCCTTATTTAGAAAATTTGTGGTGCCTGCAGCTAAGGCCCAAGGAATGCCCCCAAATGATGGTTGACCAAGTCCTTCCCAGCATTTGTCTTAAAAACTGTCTGGCTTCCCACTTGCCATATCAGGGATTTCCCTGTCTCTGCCCAACATCCTCCCTCCTTCCCCCCACAAAACAAAACAAAACTTCTTCTCCACCTGGAGGAGGAGGGAGGTAATTTTCGACATGGTTGGTGGTCAAAGGCTCAGAAAGAAAGCAGCTTGGTCTTGTAGACATTCTGCTGTTCTCGCTGGAAATTTTGGGGGACCTGGAATTCCATGCCATCCTAGTTTGCAAGACCTTGGAGCCAACCAGTTCTGTCCATACAGCAATGACCAAGGGGCATTTAGTGGGTGTTCTCAGACCCATTCTGCCGGGGGGGGGCACCTCCTTTGCACACATGGAGTGCTGTCTGCAGGCAGAAGGGGAGACCCTTATGGGCCCCCTCTTACCTGGGCAGGCAAGACAATGGAGTCAAAAAGAAGAGGGCTGAGAGGGGGCTGGATGGCAAGTGATACTGGCTGGGAGGCCCCTTGTGGGGGGAGGCACAGAAGAGCCAGATTCCTTTTCCTCCTTCCTATTCAAGGCTCTGATTCGTTCTCAGGGCCGACTGCTGGGACTGGTCTCTGCGTGCAGGCTGGTCAAGAAACTTTCTTCCCATTTTACAGATAAGTCAACTGAGGCTCAGTGAGGTGAAGTCCCACACACCCTCCAGAGTGTACCCAGCCTGTCAGCTGGTTTCAGCACCCAGGACCCACCTCCTGTCTGTCTCTTGTTTGCCCTATGATCCAGTGCAGGAGAGAAGGGCCAAGTTAGAACCAAGATCTGCTGCGGTGATGGCCATGCGAAGCCCATGCCCCGGGCGTGGGAAAGGACTGAGAGAGCCCCAGCCACTGGAGCAGACTGGGGGCCGGGCCTCGGTCCCCAACAATGGAGACCCAGGCTTTCTTGATCTGGCCATTCACAAATATTTGTCAGCGGTCACTGGCTGAGCTGGCCCAAACCAGCTCCTCTCTCCTCTGCGTTTGTTGGCCCTGGGTTTCGTCGATACCTCCCTGCAGGGGCCAGCTGGCTGCTCACGACGAAACCTGTGGGTTTAGGTTTGGCCTGGCTAACCTGAGCTGCTTTTACTCCCAGTGGCCGGGCAGGGAAGCTCTTGGTCTCAGATACAGGGACGTGTGGATCCAGGTTTTGGAAACACAGCAGAGATGCATTTTTACAACCTTGTGAGCAAAAAAGAGGGGCAAAAATCCATTTCCCTGTCTGCTTATTATGCTCTAATCTCTCTGGGGGAAGTCTTCTCTGGTGGTGGTGGTAGAGGGGAGAGGAATGGCTCAGGAGATAAGATTACTATTCCATTTTTGCCACTGGCAACACCTGCCGTTAGGGAAATAGTGCTTTTTTGGGGGGG